>JAZHYW010030792.1:0-40600 GCA_037355805.1 Ixodes ricinus | reverse complement strand
AGTTATATAAACCAATGATGAACTGGGGTCGTGTTCAAGAGTGATGAAACATGTGATGATATATGTAATATATACTCTAGGTACATCTCGAAGAAATATCACCGCGTGGATTTCGGCAGTTATGACGTGACACGAGCTTTTAAATACACCCTTCAAATTAAGTGGCCGCCAGGGATTTCAGTCATTCTATCGCTCGCCAACAAGGCCGTCAGTCACCACAGACCTGTAATGTGCGTGTAGGAAGCTGCGTGAGGTTTCGGGGAGAAGGAACAGACGTCCATGAAGATGGGGGTCAGAGAAGAACGTCCGTGCCGACTGCACTTCTCGGTGAACGCGCGATGGGATCACTGAGAAGCCAGGCGGCAACCTTCTATAAAGAGGGCATACGAGAGTTTGTGCCACATCATGATGACAATTTTCATCGTTTATTATAATTTGTTTATATTGGGGGATCGGGATGGATTTTTAACAATGAAGTGACAATTACCCGAACTTTCTGCAGTGTCTAAAAACCTTCGTATGACTAGCTACACTAATTTGTGCTGTATGAAATCGTAATAAAAAACAAAACCGCACGAAGTAGTGTTCTTATATACTTTTATACCGAAGACAATATCTTGTATTATAATTTTAGGTTACGACTACCGCGCTGTTTACGTTCTAACAGATTTACAGCGATCTGTAGGATCTACACCAATTGACTGACATTGTTTGGTACGACCGCGAGATCGGCATGTTTTCGTACTTTGCACCAGCAGCATGTTGACAAACCCCCATTTTTAAGTACTTGGCTTAGTGCCCCAACCAAGAACTTTCCGCTACCGTAGTAGTAGCTGTTGTCATGGAGGCATTTCAATTGCAAAAAGAAAACAAGACAAACAGAAACACCCGCGATCTCTTGTTCGTTCTAACTGGCTCATGCTTTGTACATGTCTGAAAAACAAGAATGACTTCCAATGCAAACGAAATTATTATATCGGAAAGCGTGGGCTGGTAGCCAGCTGAATATATATTTGTTTCTTCTCAAATGTTATACACCCATCCATGTAGGTTTGAGTATATATAAAAAATATTTTTTTAACCATAGGGAAACCTGTTGGCGCAACACTTCCCCCTTTCGCTCAAAACGTCGCTGCACCATTGACTGGATTACCAGAAACGTCGGGTTACGTGCGCAGCGTAGTGTTGCAAGTCGTTTGGAAAAACTTAGGCTCCAGTGTATTCATGTAATGTTCCTTTTTCTTCGCGTACCATGTTAGGTTTAAGAAACATTAAGAAATCAACCGATCAACCGGAGAGCACTCAGCTGTCATTGGTTGCGCAGAATAAAACCATTAAATAACGTTAATTAAACAAACTTTTTGTGTGTGTTTTTCATGCTTGGAAAAACGCGTTGCGGTTGAGTTGCTAACCGTATAGGTTATGATGACGGCTAAAATTGTCATGGGATATTTGTTTTCAAACAATAAACATCTTTATAAAAAACAATTATTTAATGCGATGCTTTTTTTTTATGCGAGGCCGAAAGGAGGGAAGTGCAGGTCCAACATGAGCAATCTTGCTATCCAACAGACGTTGCGACATAATTAGTTTCCAGTTCCAAATGCTTTACGAGGAGCCTACCGCTGGGAATGATCGACATTTCAAAACAAAATAAAAAAGGTCACAGCCTACTCATCATGAGATATCTACATCTGATTACTACATTTCCTTTTATACTACTTCCTACAGCTTTGGGTCACTTTTTTGTAAGTGTTGCCCCAAAGTCACTGATGCGCGATGCACGCAGACGACAACTAAAATAAGATAGAGAGATAACAGTGATTTTTGTGATGTGATCTGCAGCAGAAAAATTAGGACCTTCAGATCGAGCTTGTGTGGTACAAAAACAAGCGGGCAAAGCACAAAAAAGCTTCCTTGTATTATCAAGCTCACGAAGGTGTCGAAAATATCAGTTTCTAACATCTTCTGAAAAAAACAGTTAGCTAAGAAATATCAGATAAGAAGGAACCAAAACCCCAGTCCGCACGAAAACGCCTTCTTCCTTCGACATACACTAACGGGTCCGATGCATTTCAAAAACCGCACGCCAGTATTGCAGCAATCGCCACTACTGCTCCCAGTACAGTGCAGAAACGAGCCCTGTGTTACCAGTCTAACGCGCGCTACGACAACTTCGAGCTCCTTGCTTGGACATGGGGCTTTTCGGAGCGAGCGCAACATCTGCGAAAACATGTTGCGACGCCACTATCTCCAGCTGCTTCTACCCTTCCCGCGGGCGTGAACAAACAACGCACGTAGCATTAACGAAGCAAACAAAAACTTTATTACACGCAATTGCAAACTAGATCACGTCGCCCGCATGTTCGTATCTCGATTTTTTTCTAGCCACAAGGAGAGGCGAAAAAATGGCACCTGGTAATCGGAGACTCCGACGGACCATGCTAGTCCATGTGAGCAGAATCAAAGATTTTCCTATCAGAGACTCACCATTTCACAACATACTCTAATCATCCGGCTTTTCAGATTCAATGCACCTGAGCGACCCAAGCCGCTGCGGGGGTCTTATCTATTAAATAAAAACCGAAACAGGAGCTCATAGATTGCGCCGGCAAGGTAAGTGACGTCACGGATGTTTCTAAGGTCGTCTGCTCTGAACCGCCTGCGGCGTTGGTCGACGCATCCATTCGCTTCGTGACATTCTAGCGGTAAAACGTAGAAATAGTTTAGAGGGGAAAAAACGAAGAAACATCAAAACATCAGAAATGAATTATGATTCAATCATAATCGTCCGAGTCATTTAAATCCTCGAGCGCATAAGGTGAAAAAAAGGACCTTGGATTAGCAGATTATCCTTAGACAATTGACACTTTGGCGATGATTTGGTGCGTAACGGTCTATGTTTAGCTCGCCTTTCAGAAATGGGCTGCAAGGGCTCCATCTCTCGGCGCCTGTACGCAGCTGGGGGAGGAGAAATCTGCTTGGAAACTCGCGGTCGATATGAAACGTCATCTAGTCGCCATTTTCCGTTCGGATCTGTAGTTGTTGACGCCTCCATATGGCGATGGTATTTTTAGGCATATCGAGGCTTGTGCGTCTTTCATCTCCCTCAATTCCCTTCTCTTCTTGTTTTACCGTTCAGTGAAATATTCAGTTGAGTTGAGCGCACTCCGTTCTTTTTGTCATTGATTTCAGTGCTGCTTTACCTTTTTTAGAGCATGTACCATCTAGCCCGGCTTAATACATTGTTAAAGCATACATTGGACTGTCTTTATATTTTAAAATGGGAAGCGTTTTAAATTACCGTTTCCGAAGTTTCAGCTTCACCATTAACTTCCCTACAGCAAAACCTAGTATAAAGTTTCGCCATCTGAAATATGGAACTGGAAATCTCACTGGATTCTGTCTGGATTTCATGTTTTCAGAAATGGTTCCTTTGTCTGCGATCTGGATACCACAATTTTAGTAAGAGTTTCACTTAGATATCTTGTTCCATAATCAAAATAGTTAAAAGTTATATTGGGTTTTGGGGCAGGGTCTTGCAGCACATCTCAACGTTACGCACACTCAGTGGTGAATAAAAGAAAAAAAGTCACAACCTTCAACAAAAGTTGCGCGATACTTTGGCGCGAGAGATACAAAATGAAAGTTACTTAACTATATCTTTAAACATCAGGCATCTGTGATACTGGTGGAGTCAGGGATACCAGAGTCTTGCTATCTGCTCGCGTAATTTCTACAGCTCTTTGAAAGTAGGGAATCAGCTAACCTGGTGAAGGATCTGCTGTCTACTCTAGATGCGGCCCCTTACAACCAACCTTGGTGTGTAAAAGGCTCATATTTTATTTTGATGATGCTCCCGGCCCCAACAGTGTTTCGTAGGTCTGGCGAGAAAGAGCGTGCGGGTCGTATGTCAAAGTAGCTGTGGTCTTAAAAAAAGAATGCGTCCATTGATAAAAGGAATTTAGAGACTAAGTTTTTACATAAAAAGTTCCTCTTAGTTATCATAGAACTACCGGCTTCTTCGGCCTACTTCGCAGAAATAGAAATAGCGCATAATACAAAGTTTTCGTAGATCGCTTACGCCGTCCCGCAAGGCTCTCCGCAACTCGCTATGCTACCCGGAACTCTACAGTCGAGGCCATCGGCGTGCAGGCGCATTAGCGGCTTCTTCGTTGGGGAGGGCTTAGCGGAGTGGGAAACGCGGTCTACGAAAGCTCCCTAATGTAATGATTTTGCTATTACGAGAACTCGATATGCAGAAATCAACTGGACCAGATAGCATTCCTATGATTATATTGAACAACTTTTCAAAAGATATAATGAACTATTTATGAATTCGTTCTAACCAATCATTAAGAAGTCAAAAGCTTCCAACAGAACTAAGAATGTCAAATGTGGTGTCAATACACATATTGGGAACTAAAAAAGGTGTAGAAACTTATAGGCCAATTTTCTTAACTGGCACAAGCTGGAAACGCATGGAACATGTGATTCATAGTAACCTTATTACTCACCTGAATGTAGAATGCTTTCTTATCCGCGTTCAGCACGAATTTCGTTCTGGAGCATCTTAGTACAGTTCTTGTGAAAGTTTTCAATTTTCTTGGTGGCGCCAGTGACACTGATAACGATTTGGACACTTTGTGATTTTAGGAAAGCTTGCTAACTTGTAAACCATTAATTGTTTTTTGATTAGGTTACCTCCTTGTCACTTGATAGCAACGTATTGACATGGTTGAGGGATTATCTAAGCGAACGAATGCAAAGCGTACTTAATGGAGAAAACTCTGATTATGTAAATGTCACTTTCGGTGCTCCCGAAGTTTTTGTTCTGGATTATTTGCTCTTCTTGGTCTAAATAAATGGTAGAATTATTGGCATCGAATCATACATGCGACTGTTTGCTGATTATTATTTAATTACTTTATTTAAAGAATAATTGATTCCAACGATATTAATATGTTAGAGTGACATCGACAAAATTTATAATAGGTGTTGCGACAAATGAAGAATGGTTTTAGATGTAAAAAGTGTCATTTTTTAAGGAAACTTATCACGGACCCCCCCCCCCCTCTCTATAAAAAGATTGATGTGAAAATCTCTCGATCTATTGTCATCTTACACAAACATCGGTCGTTGATTCCAAGCTGGCTAGCACTTAAATTATATTACTAATTGGTGCATTCTCATCTCCCTAATTTTTTTGTGTGTGGTGTTCTACAACTAAAACAATTTTAGAAAGGCTCTTTATCATCCAAAAAAAGGCAGTACGCGGCATCAAAAGTCCTAATCGCGTAAAGCACACTGCTTCGTATTTTGAAAATCACAAGTTACTTAACATTAGCCGATAGTTTCATATAAAACTTTCAATTTATAAATGGAATGATGTAATTATGGCGAATTCGTCTGGGCCCGCATTGCAGCGGTGCAGTGCAGTTCGTGGTACTGGGGAGGCTAGAGGAAAGAAGGGAGCTTCATTCTCTCCCGCCAGCCTTCCGTGTACTAAAGTGGAAAGAGTGTACTGTACTGCACGGGTGCGGCTTGCCCCAGACGAATAGGCCAGAGACCAAATGAACCCTTTTATGTATTCCTTCGGAATACTACTGAACATAATTCGAGACTTGTATCCTATAAAATATCAGGGTTAAGAACAACTTACGAGAAAGGGAAATTAGCATATTTAATACCTCATTTCTTAAACAATCATCCAGGTGTTATGGAAATGATACGAAATAGTGTTACTCATTTTAGCTTCAGAAATAATATAAAAATAAATCTAATGACATGTAGGATATAATAATTGCCAATTTATTTCCACATATCATTGCGTTTAAGATTGTCAGTGATTTGTTGTGCTTGCAACTGTATAAATAGAACGTATAGCTGTATAAATAGAACGTGTAGATGAAGCCGAAAAGAATAATGAGCCATTCCACTTTGTGAAGGTGGATTAAATCTGTTTAGCACACGACACAGACGAGACACAGATATTTGAAGAAAGGTGCGAATACATTTATTGAATTCATCGGTAGTCATCGATCAAGTGCAAGTGGTCACCGACACCACTTGCAGCGCACGAGTCCGCTTTGCAGGATCCCAGATATTGCCGATGTTGGTGAAGTCGTTGTCGAGCCACAGCCGATCAAGCACCCTATTCGCGATTTTCACGAACTAAAGGGGGCGCCACCGTCGTTAAACATGGCGGACGAGAGTAGGTCGTATTCCTCGTTGAGTATGAAAAATATCTTAGATTTCTTGGATTGCACGGTCGAATCACGTTGCTACGTGGAAGCAGAACGTTTATTAGATGCCAAACACCTTCTTCTCGTCGGGATCAAGGAGCGCAAGGGCAGCGATCTGAAAATTGTGAGCCTTTGCCTGCAAACATCGGGACTCCAAGCCCACCCGCACGTTATCTCGACGCAGTTTGCGAACGTCCACGGCGACATTCAGATAGTCGAGAGCGAGTGTACTTGCAAGGCAGGGAAATCGGAGAAGTGCAAGCACTCGTCCGCTACGCTAATCCACTGCTACAGGTGAGTGGCCAGGACCTGGCACACTTTGTCACGCAGTCTACAGCAAGTGTGGCGCTTGTCAGTCTGTAACATACTTCTGCCTTTTCATGTTCCTTTTTCCTTGCGTATCGATAAATAAAACATGGTGCAACTTATTGTAGACCTACCGTTTGCTGAGTGCTTTAAGCTGTGTTTGTCTACAGCGCTGAAACTAAATATAAGTGCGCATAAACGGTTTCCGTAATTCGCAGGCGAGCGATGGGACGAGCGACGGCGACAGCAACAAGAGTCAGCGACGAGCAACGGAGATTTCTCACCGTCGCCCATCGCGTCGCTCGGTTTTCGTATTTCTAGAACACGTCGTCATCGCCTTGGTCACTCGCATGTAAGCGATTTGGCGAGCGACGGCGACCCGCTTCGCTGTCGCACGGTCACTCGCGTGATGAGGCAAACCGCATGAAAGCGACGGCAGCAAGCGACCAAGGCGATTAGCGACGTTTTCTAGAAATCCAAAAACCGAGCGACGTGACGAACGGCAGTGAGAAGTCCCCGTCGCTCGTCGCTGACTCTCGTCGCTGTCGCCGTCACTCGTCTTATCGCTCGCTAAATCGTTCGGCCCTCACTTTCAAGCGGTTTTCCTCGTCGCGCGACTGACCGAGCCTCGCCAAATTGTTTACATGCGGTTAATTAGTCGCGCTCCCACAACGGTGCCTTCGTTTAAGCTATTATTATTTAATACTAGTGTAATGTTAAATAGTTACCACTAAAAAGTGTGGTGAGCGAGAGAGAAAGAATGTCAGTGTCAAACGCTTCTGAGGCATTTTACCCGTAGACAAGTCGGCCTGTACCAAAAGCACGGGGTGCCTCAGCTGGCATGCTCGCCAAAATGTAGGCCGTTCTTCGCTGCACACACATCAAAAGCTCATTCACAGAATAGCATTTGACTACGCTTGGCTGCATTGAGGGACATTATGTAGGGTTGCGAAGGCGAGTCAACGGGACACCCGTGCCTCATATAAAGCGTGGCAACCAATTCTGGAGTATATTGGCAGGCAGCATACTAAGTAAGCATGTCCTGGTGATTTGCGTACTTAACTCGTCGTGACCTAGTCAAACACAACTGTGTGAATGGACCTTTAACATTTCATTCATACACAAAGAAATCTTTTTATATCAATTCTCATGACAAGAAAACCTAGAGGGAAACTCAAAGAACAACTTAGTTCTGTGACTCATCCTGTGAAATACCTGCTTTCCTTTCATTAAACTATTTTGAGCGCTAGCATGCAGCTCCATTACCCTTTCATCAAAAGATACCAACATTGTACTTCCAGGGCCAGCCTTGCATCACTGGATGATCTGAGCTGCACCGACATTGAGTGTGAATGGTCCGCCAAGAAGAAAGGTGTGCAGCATATGTATGAGGCGGTGGCACTGTCGAAGTTTTGCCATGTGAGCATGGAACCCCCAGTCGTGGTAACCGCTCATGAGCAGGGCGTCATGGCAGAGCTGCTGCTACAGGCAGCACCACAATCGGCAATTGCACAACAGAGGTGAGACGATTCCTTGATCTGAAGAGCTTGCATGAACAGACGTGCATTACCCTTTCTGTAATTCTCTCTGTCTTTCTGTAATTGGGGAGATCGAGCAATCAAGACGTTTGCTCTCCCAACCTATCTGGCAAACTAATTGTTGGATGGCAACGGATATCAGCAGACAAAACATGTTTTTTCTGCTCGGTTACCTGGACACGAGAGCAGCAATGTGTCAGATCGCAGACCGCTTAGCGGAGTCATCAGATCAGCCCTGCATTCAAACAGTGTTGAACCTCAAATGGCTTTAGCTTGTATTGGCCCCCGAGGAGGAGGCTAAACTGAGTGTAGCTTGTTCTCCACCTTTAAAGAGGAGATCCACATAGTAAATACGCACATAGCCCCATGACGAAACAATTGACCTAAACGTAAGCACACGAGTCAGGTGCATCAAACGTTTTAAAAATATTGTGTTCGAGCTAAATTGTGCCCTCAATTAGGTACACCATTTAGCTTCTGTACACCACAAGTACCTCGTCGTCATCAAGAACAGAAAATACCTCAAGCTCTTTGTTACTGTGCAGAATAAGCATTGCACACAAACTTTGAGAAATACCACCACAAGCAGAGGTAGGCAAAGAGTGAGTCTGCTAGTGCATGAATACTGAACTAACTTCGGAGCCGGTGCAAGGTGTCACAGAACTGGGGCTGAACTCGTGCATCACTGGGATGAATCGAACACGCCAGTCCAGCGGCCATGCAACTTCCGGTGGAATTGAATGCATCGGTTTCCGTAGTGCCTGATCTAGTTCAGTCAGTTTAGGCAAATCGGATCGATACATTATTTCATATCTGTCTATCTCTGTTCGTTGCATTTCAAAAATTCTTCTGTTTCTTTTAGGAAACGAAAGCGAAAACCAAGGGTCCCGAACTCTGCTCTGGACGTCACCCCTTGTAAGCGATTTTTCATATATTCGTACAATGCAACAGTGTTCCCTGCATTCTCCGAGTACTTTCTGGCAAACGGTACATGCTAATGCCAGAGGAGCATCAGTCTTCTGAAGTGTGGGTGTACCTTCCATAAGCTCTTGCAGACATGTTTTGGTGTTTGTGTACGTGTCCCTGCACTCGTGTGTTTAGATTCGCGCATCCGGCCATCCGGCGCGGCGACCCAGATGCTGCGCCTTGGGTTGCACCAAGCAGTTCTTTGTTATGCGCAGCAAAAGTAAGGGTGGAATGGTTTCGGCACGCTGGAACCCAGCGTCTGAAACCTGCAACCGCTAACGCCATATCCTCGAGCACCGTCCGCCAAAACCGGAGTAAAGGCCGACACTTCGAGCTGGAAGCAGTCGCCTCGGCTGCCGGCATTCTATTTCAGTATTCTGCTCATGCTAGCTAGCCCCACTTGTTTTTTCCGGCTTTTGCCTACGCGGCGATCTCACACAGAATGTGTGATGTATATCCACAACGCATGACGCTGTTCGAGCTCTCGAGCATCCAGTTCGACATCAACCCCTTCATGGTCCATGGGAAAGTGCACGTTCGCGATTCGCAGGACTGAACTGAACTTTACCCAGAACACCTGACTGGGGAGCAAGGGATAATCTCGTCATTAGAACCTCTCGACACACGCCACCTAACGGACGCAAAAAGCCTGATCATGTAATCGAAGTTATTCTAGTTATCTAAACATTATTTCATTTCCTTCACAAATCAATGTCGCATTACTAATTAATAAAACGTCAGCACCCGGCCATTGCTGACATGGTGCAGTCAGCAGAATTTGCAGAATTAAACGAAACTGGTGGCCATGCCCTGATCATGGACTCCAACAAAAGGAAAGAATGTTACCAATCAGGATACGATGGGTCAGAAAATACAAGACATCAAAATTTAACTCCAGCAGTTAATTCTGGCCTTCAACAACGCACTTCCTACATGGCAACCTGAAATTGGCATCAACACGACGAACGGAAATGAACCAGAATGACAGGTAACTTCTACGAATGCTTCTGCACTGGACGCGACAACGCAGGTGAGCGGCAATGCAACAACAGTCGATGTGCTGTCAGTCACCGTCCCGACTCCCAACGCAACAAACTTGCCGAGACCCTACGACAGTCCCCAAGGCCTTTCCACGTCCACTCCCAAGCGACACTTGCATGCGATTCCTACATTCGAGGGGAAGTCATATTAAAACGTCGCTGAGTGGCTCTGAGAGAATGAACGGGTGGCTTTCTTCGCAAATTGGACACAATGCCTCACCCTGCTCAATGCCGTCACCCGACTTCACGATGCTGCACGAGACTCACACAGGTCCTATGGTTCCCCGATCAACGACTGGAATGTATAGAAGGAAGCCGTCAAGGAACGCTTCCAACGAAAAAGGGACTTCAACAATTTCTGGGGTACCAGCAACATCGACAGCTCCGCTACAACAAGAGCATTGTGCAGTACATCTACGCGAAAAATGACATGCTCGAGCGAGCTTTCTGTGAGCTAGGAGCCAGCGAACGGATCTCCCTGATCCTACTCGGAATCACCGAAGACAAGTGGACCAATCTCCTGGCAGCCCAAGGCTGTAAGTCGGTCCTCGAGCTTATTGACTTCGCGACGACCCTGGACCACCCAGAGAAAAGACGCAACCATGCAAACAAGGTACGCACTAACCTACGACATCAGCGCAGCAAACAACAAGCGCTCCGACGAGCGCCCCATCACCGAGTCCCTTCAGACGCACAAGGCGGAGCAAGTGTTTTAATTGCGACCAGCTCAGTCACCTCTCCAGAAACTATCCAGAACCGAAAACTACAGCGACCATCCGCGCAGAGGTGAAACGCGTGCAAAAGGGCACAAGTTCAAGTGAGAATAATATCCACTGCTTCTTGTGCACGACAGGAGGTTCCCTCCTTATCGTCACCGCCTTCACGGAGAGGAATCGTCCTCTAAAGGCGTGCATCGACACTTGGGGCCAACCTATCGGAACATCGACCCCAGGGCACTACCCCAGGACGCTTGCGTGTCGCTGTGATCCCCAAAAAATCTTTCAACGTTTGGGACAAGGTGATGCCTGACAAGTGCACGTCTCTGACGATCAGCGTCAAATCAACGACGGTCAAGGTACCGGAAATACTCATTCTTCTGCCCCCCACGTCAATCGACCTACTTCTCGGATTGGATTGGCACCAACTCGCTAACGTAGAACTCATGTTTCAGGTTTCGAACAGCATAACCATTGCTCAACTACCACAATGGCACAATTTACCCGCAGAGGTTCCGAAAGCAACAATCTCCGGAGAGGCACTATTGTCAACCTTTCACGAGGAGCTGCCCTAAGCCAAATGTCTGGCCATGGTAGTGAAATTGGAGCCAGCATGAAACAACACCGAAACAGCCCTAATGCAGCGAATCCATACCGCTGTGTACAGCATTACCCAAGACGCTTCACCAGAAGAAAGCAAAAAGCTCTTCGCAATACTCACAAAACACCACGCCGCGTTCACGACAAAGGAGAAACAACTGGGCATCTGCCCACACGCCGAGCATTCCATCGAGCTACATGATGAAATCCCCGTGGCGCCGCAGCCCAATCGATGTTCCCCAGCTGACTGGGGATTCATCAAACGACAGGGCGAAGACTACTTGGAACGTGGAGTTGTTCGCGAAAGCAAAAGCGAGTATGCTGCACCGACGCTTGTGGTCATCCAGCCCAATCATTCCTTGACTCCCAGACAGATGGTTCACGACTACTGCTTATTGAACGCCAAAACAGTCAACCCAGTCTATCTAATGCCTTGAATGGACGATGCACTCAATGATGTAATGAGAGACGGCTCACGCTACTTCACTGTTATGGACGTCAAGACCGCCTTCCTAACCATCCGAGCGAAACTTGAAGATTTCCACAAAACAGCCTTTGTCACTCCAGATGGAAAGTATGAGCATCTCCGCATTGCCTTTGTTCTGTAAAGCACCCCAAACCATGCAAATGGTCGTGCGAAGGACTTTCCCGAACGGCAACACGCATGGATGACATTGGCCAAGGTGCGACAACCGTAGTTGAGACTCTCAAACTTTTGGACGAAGCCCTACGACGCGTCTTTGTTGACGGACTCCGCATGGACATCATGAAGTGCCAGTTTATCCGAACGAGCATTCAATTTCTCGGGAACGTGATCATGGTAGAAGGAAGAATACCCGACCCTCAGCGCGGCACTTCTGTTGACAAGTTCCAGCTGGAGAAAGATGCAAACACCTTCACTCGTTCCTACAATTCCTAAATCACTTTTGAAAGTTCTCTCGGGCTTTGCAACACGATCATTGCCGTTGCGTAACCTACTGCTGAATGACACGCATTTCGAGTGGTCTGACTAACATAAAAGGAGACTATTTGAAGCATCGTCTGAAGAATCCGCCAGTTCTGGCCACCTTTCGCAGTGAGTGCCCCAGCTCAGTTCACACGGACGTGAAACAAACAGGCTTTGGAGCGATCCTGATGCAGATGCTTGTCTGGTGCGACAAGGTAATCGAATACGCAAGCGGATCTTTGAACGCATACGACAGCACCCTGCACATCAACCTTCTGAAGTGCATGGTACTACATTGGGCAATCACGGAAAAGTTTGCAATTTACTTGCACAGAGGACCACATTCACTGTCATTACGGACAGCATGTGCCTCACATACCTCGTGAAGAACCGCCTGACTGACTGAAGATTTGCACAATGGATCCTCAACCTCTCAGGCTATGTGTTTGAAATTGTACACCGATCGAGTAAAGCAAACAAAGCGGATGCCCTCTCACGTCACCAAGACCTGGAAGACTCCCTGACTGTTCTCATCTTCGCCGGAGTGGCAGACCCCTGACTCATGTGCCTAAATGCGCAAGTGAGTATGAACAGCCGCCTACGGAGACAGCAGCAGCTCGACCAGCTGTGCTAACGACTAGCATCACGGCGCGGGAATAACCATGGATGATCGAATGGGATCTTAGTGAAAATGGACAAATCCTGTCAGAGAATCGTTGTGTCAGCCACGCTTCGGGACACTGTTATGAACCTCTGTCATGACTCGACTGGACACATGGACGTCAAGCAAACAACGGAGCAAATCAAGAGAAACTACTGGTGGCCTCAGATACGCGTTCGATGCCCCCACGGGCGATAAAGAAAGTTATGCAGCAGTCATCAACGTCGAGGATGACACCGCAGGTCAGCAACAGTCAAGGACGCGCAAACCTATGGCCTACCTGGCAGATTACGCGTAGGTGTGATTTGAAGACAAATCAGTTTTAAACCGGGGCGTGTTAGCTAGCCCCGCTTGTTTTGTCCAGCTTCAGCCTATGCGGCGATCTCACACAGGATGTGTAACGTATATCCACAACGCATGATGCTTTTCAAGCCCGTGAGCATCAAGTTCGACTTCAACCCCTTCACGGTTCGTCGGAAAGTGCACGTTCGTGATTCGCAGGACTGAGCTGAACTTTGCCCAGAGTACCTACCCCGGGAACAAAAGATTGTCTCGTCATCAGATTGATTTGACACACGCCACATAACAGTCACAAAACGCCTAATCATGTAATCGAAGTTAATCTAGTTAAATAAACGTTATTTCATTTTTTTAAATCAATGTCGCATTAACTAATTAATGAAACGTCGGCACCCGGCCATTGCTGACACTCATAGAAGCCTAGCTTGCCAAGCCCTTGATGGTTCCAGTGAGGCTTGTTACAAGCTCAAGCCTGAGATTATAATTCATTTTCCCTAAGCAGTGCATAGAGAAGCAAGGGGTGACCTCACGAACAGTGGCCTGCTTGGAGTCCTAGCTTGCCCTGACCCACAGCTGCCATGTCCCCTCAGCGATGCAAACCCCCAACTGAATTTGGCGAGCGGATTTTAGTAGACGACACTGGAACAGATGGCGTTGGTTCTTGCTGGCTTCGGACGCTGTATTCATGTGCACACCCATTCAGCTGATGCTTCAATAGGGAGTTTTAGAATAACATACGCAATTTTAGCGCACCACTAGCGCTAACTTTTGCGCTTGTGTTAGCGCACGCGACGCATGTGAGTTTTAGAATAGCGTTTCTCTGCCGCGACGCAAAAGCCCAAGCATCTCGCGCTTGCAACACCAGCAAGATACAATCACCATTTTTATTTCACCCATGAAATGCTGTAACTTGATAAAAAACAAGTTTTTTGGTCCAGAGTAACATTTTGCATTTGTTTAAACGGAAGAATGCGACGCGAGCGGTCGACTGGTCGTGTCCGCATGCGTCGCCTCGGCAAGAGAGGTTTTGTGTTCCGACCTTCGCCGATAAATGTTCGCGCGTCGCAAGCATCAAGTTCCCGGTGATCGTTGCCCACCTTACTGGGTTTTCCAAACCGAGTGCAATGTCGTCCCGTATTGAAAATCGCAGTCGTGAGAATGCCGCCGACGTCGCGCTCGCGACGCCGCCAATGCGGCCACAGCCATGGTCCTGGGAACCGCCATTTTTTTACTGTGCTCGTCTTGGCTTTAGTTAACTTCTCACCACGAATCCTCCTTGGAGGAGTGCAATGACTATTTGCGTATGCACGCAATTTCCAAGAAATAGCGCACGCAAAGTGCAAAACGTGGTTAGCGTTCGGTGCATGTGCAGTGCCGACGACGCTATTCTTTGCGTATGCAAAGCTTTAGCGTGCGCTATTCTAAAACTCCCTATTGTCACGGTGACTGTGAGCATAGCAGTCCAACTTTATTGTGCGGAACGACACAATGGTGAGGCTAGATCAGGTGCATGCTCAAGTTCTTTCGCAATGCACGTCGTTGGGCAGATTATGCACAAAGAGTTCAGAGTAAGGTCTTAATTCTAAGGGCTGGGTTTCCCCAGCATTTTACACTACAAGTATATATTTTGCCCCATAACATGGGGCTAATCTACCGATGTGCCCTACTTTTGAAATGAAAGATTGTTTAATCTAATTACATTTATTTTGACTTACGCCAGTCCACTTTATCATTCAGGACATTGTCAACTAAACCCTGTTGGTTTGATCTTTTCTGCAGTGTTGGCTGCCCCTGTGCCACTTATGACACTGCTGCAACGGGAAGCCACTTCACTGGATGGCAAGAGCTTCGGGGAAGTCCTCCTACGGCTCTGCCAAGTCTACGGAACAGATTTGGCTGTCAGTCAAGTTGAGGCAGCCACAAGGAGCCAGGCAACTTCGCCTGCTTGGCATACATACAGGAAGGGGCTGGTGACAGCCAGCATAGGCCACACATGCTTCACGAAAGCAAGGACGATATTGCGAGCAAAGGCTGATGTGAATGTGGCACCGCTGCTCAGCTTAATCTTGCGGTCGAACCCGGTTTCCACACCAGCGATGAGGGCAGGTGTAGAAGAAGGCGAAGGGCCTGCAAAAGGAGTTGTACATCGAGAAGTTGAGGGCTGCAGGACATGAGGCCTCAATCGAGGAGGTTGGCCTGCTCCTTCTGAAGGACTTCCCACTTGTAGGGTGTTCGCCAGACGGTATTGTTTCATTTAGTTGCGACTGCTGCAAGGGCAGGAAGGTACTGCTGGAGGTGAAGTGCCCTGGCAAACTAGAAAATGCTTTCTCTAACTTTAGTAAGAGGCAGGTAAAAATTGAATATGTCACGCAGGTGAATGTGCAGATGGCAGTGTCCGGAATTTACAGCACTAACTTCTTTGTCTATGTTGATGAGAATACATTCTGTCTACGTCACCTTGTTTTTGATGCCGTGAAGTTTGAAGAATTTAAAGAAACAATTCACGAGGTCTACGAGAGACATATCTTTAATGAGCTTTTCCAACGTGTTAAGGTGTGACATATGTTTAAGAATGGGCTGCATGCACATCCCTAGGTAGAGTGGTGGGCAAAGCTAACAAAGCCGCAGGAGCGTGCGGCCTCAAGATCACTCCCATGCGTCGTGCCGGCAGCTAGACGAACCACCTTTATTGGGCGGTGGCTGGTTGCGAGGTTAGCAGCTGTCATCGTCTCACTGTCCGTCCTTGCTAGTTCTGATAGCGCTGTTCTGCTGTGGACTGGCGCTTATTTGCCTCGGGCAACATTCTCTACGCTCACATAGCTATATTCAGTTACCTGAGCCCAAATTGTTCAAAATCTTTTGTGTCGGGAGTGTTGCTGACACTAGTTGTTTGAACATTTCATATTACCTTGGTTACGCTTTGTAATACTCCCCTGATCGTGCATCCTGGGAATCATTTAAAAAAGGACAAAGCAATGACAACTGTGTTCTGCTTTTTCTCAGTTTTTTATTAGTTTGATGAGCGTGTGGTCAACTGACCGAATATTGCGAAGCCAGCATAGACGGTACCCACGAGGTGAATGACTTTCAATATATAGTGACACAGCACTATCAGAAATGGGCCATCAGAAATGGCATGGAAGGATAGCCGGATGATGATAGCTGCTTATCGCGCAACCAGCCACCGTCCAATGGAAATGGTTTGCCTCGCTGTCGGCACGACGCGAGCAAGTAGTCTGAGGCAGCACACTCCTGTGGCGTCGTTGCCTTTGTCCACCATTGTATGTTTAATGTGTTGTGTGTTTACTTTTATTTTCCTACGCAAGGGTCACTGTTAAATTAGATATATATGTTCAACAAAAAAAATATTAAGAATTGTATAATCTTTGTCTGCCCATCGTATTGAATGAAGGAAGATTCACCAATATCGCATGCAGCACCCTGCATGGGCAACTGTAAAGTGCAATGCGTGCATATTAATTCCACATATAATTTGCAAGTCCATTGTCTAAACAGTGAAATTATTTATTTACATGATTCAGATACACACGACACAAAGAACTATGTTTAAATGCACAGGTGCTTCCCAATCTTGCATGGCAGTGCTTCCGAAACTCCTGCCACCCCATGAAAATATAAAATATTGTGTCGGGACCCCTGCCCGCGCTTTTCATGACGCTACGAGTTTGTTGATTTCATTTGCATGAGTAGTGGCAGTCCACTTATTAAAATTGATGCTGAAATGTTTGATTAACAGGTATCAGTCAGTGTAGCTACCTCAACTGGAATCCATAGCAGAACAAAACGTACGGCAGCAATAGATCGATCTCGCTAAGCATTCGTCGCATGCTTGACGCCGCCATAACTTTAGTTCACAGGAGGCAGACGGCCGTGCATGCAGCTCGTGCTCCACACGCGCAGAGCTTCAGCGGGCTTGTCGCACGTGCAGAAAGACTAAAGTTCCCTCGATGCATTGCGGCAGCGGTGGCGTAGTCAAGCTGGCTTGTGAGATCGGTCTATTGTTTAAGGCACTGTTGTATGGAATGCTTGATTTGAATTGAGGTACCCAAAACGAAACTAGCAAAGCACAATTTATAAAAACCAAACTAGCAAAAAATAACTGATGAGATCAAAGACTGCTTGAATTAACTCTGCAAAATAGTACTCTCAGGCATCCATTGACCCGCCGTGCACTTTGGGTCATTCACAGGAATCTTTCCTCTGCGAACAGCGATGCAGATAGGTTCGTTATTCCTGCAATCACTAACATGATGCCATTCATAATGCCCAGCATGCTCCACGGAATCCTACTAGCTAAAATTTTGAATATTTTCATTCGCTGAATTGCTCGTTCGACATGTACACGAGCCGACGCAATCTTCTGCGTCTGCAGGGCTTGTTGCATTGACAGCTGCACTTGTTGCCTGAAAGGAGGCCTGATGACTGTGATCAGTCGATCTTCACAAAATGAATCAATTAAAAAGCCACGATCAATCATTATTGCGTCCACCACTGGCAACAAGGAGTCGAGGACGCCACTTTGCTCAAAAATGGCTTTGTCTGAGGCCCTGCCACCATAGCCCTTGCTTAAATGGGCAATTACGCCACCTGGTGTAACGCTGATCATGTATTTACACGTAAATCCTTTTTTGTAAAAGGAGTAGGTGAGCAGCGCACACCTCAAGCACTTAGGTTGGGATATTGCCATTTCTGTGCAGTCTAGCACAAGTCGGACATTCTGGAAAGGCTGGAAGTGCACTGGCATGTTTTCGAGAGTTACCTCTTTTGAGGGAATGCTAACAACTGAGCGCAAGATCTGGGACAGAACTCTTGTTGTTTCGACGATTATTCTAGTGCATGTCGAAAGGGAACACCTAAACAAGTTCTTCAAGAATGTTGTTGAGACATTGTGTTTTAACTTCATCATGGTGAGAACCACTCGTTCTCTTGCACACAACTGATGCTTGTTCGTTAACCTTACAATCTTCCCATAACACACCACAAGTGCATTAAGCACTTCAAGGGATGGGAGCCCTGTAAACGAGTTCACATTGTCTTTTGTGAGGAGGGATGAAAAGCTTCCTCCGAAGTCGCCGCTCGAAACTTGTGTCCCTCGGTCTTGATTGCTGACGGGCTCAACTCCAGCAGTGCGTGCATACATGCCAGCCAGCACCTCTGCCATTTCTCTTTCATTGGCAGAAAAAAGGCCATCTTCTTCATCCAGAAGGAGCTCCTCGCAAGGGTCACTGTTTTCCTAAGGAGACCAAAACATAATAAACATCTCATTGAATGGCACAAAGCGACTAGCTTGCTGTTTTTATCTATGCTGCTCCCACCGTCCGGTCTCAATAATCAGAAGGTGCTTTCGGTTGAAGGTCGCAAACAACTGAAGCTGCAGTTAGTACCAAACTGCATATTTCCAGCAATCTCGAGCACTTGAAGCTCGGAAATACAAGTGGATGATATGTGAATTGGTAGCAAGCACGTTACCACATTATGTCTCTGAGATAGTTTTACCTAAGGCCCCTAGATACGCCTTGCGAGGTAGCGACAGCTCCTCATACCACGCCCTCTTCACCTTGCGATGCACATCCCCCCCTCGTCTCTCTCATTGGCCTGCACCCACATTCCGTTTCAGGTTAGGAAGAAAATGGCAACAATTCGGAGAAAGGGGGGGGGGGGGATCCAGTGCAGCAAAGCCACCGAGGGACACGCTACCTCCCTGGATGCGGGCCTGGGATTCGCACTTTTGTTTGAAAAACTGTCATCTTCGTATTTTTCCCGTGACAGATTATAAGTGCAGTTGGACAAGTGGCATCCCACTGTGATAGCGAAACGGGTAAATCTAGAGGGAACAATGTGCCGCAAGATGCCCGTTGCACAGTGGGAAGTGTGTGTCCGGAAGTGTCTTTTCTAGCCACATAGAGCTGCCATTTTTCCCATGTGTAGTCTGAAACATCGGACACTTCTGTCGCGCATATTAGGTTCACATATTTAATGTGATGAACCTAACAAATAGCATATAAAATTGTAGCTGACATCTGTGTGATGGCACAAAAGTGGGTCAGCTTGCTCGTCTTCAGTGAAATCACCTTGGTTCGTCGTTTCCTTAACAGAATCAAAGAGAAGGTTGTGCACATTACAAAACACATTCATACAGAATACAGAGGTCTGCCTGATTGAGAGGACTGGTACGTCAGGTTACCAACATGTAAGGCATGCAAGATTTGGTAAGACTAGCTGAACCTAGACTAGAAAAACGAAATGAAGGAACAAAACAGACACATAGCGATGTGCATTTTGGCGCTTTTGTTTCTTGTCGCGACACTAACTTGCAACAATGTATGCTTCTCTTTGTAAATGGTTCAAGAAGCAAACACATATCTCAATCATTCGGAGATGGTTTTACCAGCTGTGGGAGATGTCATCAACCACTCTCCACAACACTCACCGAGCTCAAACGAAGAGACCGTTGAGCAAGCCTAGACGACCTGGACTGGTTCAGCTTTTCCAGGCGGGCAGCCTTACGTGCATCAAAGGCTGACGAATTCGGCAGGTTCAGGCTTGGGACTGCACCTTTCTTTAACCGCCGTGTTTTGCATTCCACGCCTGTAGAAAAATGATTAGCCTGAATCACAGACGCACACATAAAGTTCACTTGAAATAAGCAATAAAACAATATTGCTGTTTACATCAAAAAGTGCACTCACTTATCCCAAAATTAATAGCACAAATCAGCCTTTAAATGGACGGAGGTGAAGCTTCTGACACCTCGATTTATGATGCATTCATACTAAAATTTGATGTGAACGTTTTGCAACATGCTAAGATTTTTCATATGCAGAGCTTAGCAGTGGTATGAACTTAATGACTTGTTCCCCTTGCTCAGTTGTAGAATAGAAAAGAAGCAGTTCTAGTTTTCTAGCATATGGTTTCGATATCTCATGAAATTTGGGATGCATTCATGGAAACTTGTTTTCTCGTCCGTCCATCAGCTGATCTTATGTATCCGTTTTACGACGCGGTAGCGCTTGCGTATCGCTCGCCTACGCTTTACTTTTTTGGCTTCGTTAACGTCTTATGTTAAGCCGGATGAGCAAAAGACCCTCGAGACTATTTTCGTCTTGTAGTTTCATCAATCCACTGGCTTTCATTGCTTGCGCTGGCGGCTCCATTTCTTAATCACTCGGGGATACAGTGCAGCGCGGGGCTACGCGCGGCGATCGCGTGCTTCAGCGCGGACACGGAAACAAAGAGCGCTTACCCGGGAAAAAGAAGTCATCATCTATGAAGTGTTTTGAACACACCACCATAGAACCAGTCACTTTCTTGCCGATCCATAATTTGTGGATCCACACGCTCCGTCGCGGCATTCCATGGGCAGGGAACTTGTGGTAGGATGTTGTCACATCTTTCCATCTCGCTGATACGCAACCGGGGACAGAACAAAACTGTTTAGACGCCCTGAGCTTGTCTTGTTTCGCTCGAGGTGCCATAAATATCGCAATGAATCCCTCAAGCCTCCAGAAAAGCGCTGCCCAACTGAAAAGAAACAAAGAAGCCGCCTCCGTGGGTAGGACGGCAGCGATAGAACCTACTTTCACAGCTTCCGCGTTTTGCCGCTTGGTGGCGTCGATTTCGCTAGAGTCGCGAATAACAACACCGAAACTGTCTGTCCAGAAAGTCCCCTAGGAATTTAGCGTATGCTCCATTAAAGTTATCCAATTTAGCATCATGGTACCTGTGTCTTTCTGTTGCTTTCATCCGCCCCGCAGCGTTGCTCGTCCCAGGGGCGGAGAACGGATATGGTACGAGCAGTGCGAGCCTGAGGCTTAGATCAAATACCGTGGAAGCCAATACTGGCAACTCCCGCGGAAAGCGGGCGAAAAGTGATTGCAGCGCCCCTGGCGAGCTCGGAGTCTCCGCTAGCAGACGAATTCTCCAAAATGCATGGGTTCTGCCTATCTCCGTGCGAGGTGAATAACAAAAAAAAAAATTGTCGCGGACATTCGCTGCTTTGAAAGTTAAAAAAATGGGTGCCAGCTCATGAGTGAAGGACATTTTCTTCGCGTGGGAAAGATGTTACAGCTTGTAGGGTGCAATTTTGGAGTTCTCCCGAAGAAAACATTCTGTCACAACTTATGTAAGCCAAGCAAAACACGAATGTATGCCTTCGCGCTGTTTCGTGAAAAAGGGCAATGTACAAACATTTCAGAACATAGCTTCGTTTCAACTTTATTGTTCTTATCAGTCAATTCGTTTAGTTGTTGCGATTCCCATTTCTCATGAACGTCTTGCTTATAACCGTTTCGTAGAATAGGCGAGCTGGCTAATCCCGTTAAGGGTGTCTCCGGATGAAGAAGCAAAAGTCAATATCGAACCACGTACGTTACGGCGATGTCAGAATGCTCTGAAAGAGATCGTTGTGCATATGCAGTCTGACGCTAATATAGATTAATAAAAGCGGAGTTACGAAAAAAGCAGACTTCTCGCGCTTGCAAAGGAAGAAGGGGAGAGCGCCGTAGCCCCGCAAAAAAAGGTGATTTCAGCCACGTTATTTAGAGTGCACAAATGCCGATTGTTAGCGCGGCGACGACTAACATCTTCTGCTTCGCTGCTTCTTTACTTCTGGGATAAAGGCCGACACCCGTTGAACCCTCTCCACTCTTTCCATTTTTGAGTCCTCTTTCATTTATATTTTTGGCGACGCCACTCTGCCGCGTTCTTTCTTCCTCCTACTTTTATGATGCTGTGTTTTTTTGTTGTTGTTGTTTTGCTCTTTTTTGTTTTTGTTGTTTACCCGACGCGTAAACCATCGCGTATCCTTGTTTTGTTTGGCCTAGTGTTTACTCTCTTTCCTTCGCTTCGACCCCCGGTTCGTCTGTTGGTCTGCTACGCTAGGCTCGGACATTTTGAGGGCCGTCTGCAACTTTGTGGTTGTTGTTTTCTTCCACTGTCGTCTGCGATAACCTCCTATTTTCGCCTTCGATTGAGTTTCTGATCCGAAATGGTCATACGTGCATTTTTATATTTATTAAATATATTAAGAAGTGTAAGCTCGTTATGCATTTTTATTCGAATTTTATTTGTGTACGCCGGCCGGCACGTCTGCTAGGGGTCATCGTTTGTTGATCAACCGGCCGCATTCGAGCATACACCAGCGCATACTTAGGAATGGCAGGCATGCCGTGTGCTGCCTACTATTGCCAAAACAAGTTTTTGCGATGTGGTGAAAAATCTTCCTCCGCTTCCCGAAGGCCGATCAAACGTGAGTAACTAAGTTATGCAGCATTCAAATTAAACTGTTAAAAGTGTCAATAAGCAAACGTACAACAAGCAGCTGAAAAAAAGGACGCTTTCTTCTTTTTTGATTAGTGTCGTCTGATGCTTCCGCTTTGTTTATTGTGAACTCAACACCGCCGGCGATTACCAGCTATTCATTTGCTGCTTTCCATTTTTCTTTATTTTTTTCTATAAGCGCCGCAACGATCGTCGTAGTTGAAGCAGTTTTTGCTGGGTATCTTTGTATCGTCTGCTAACTTGTTTGTTTTATTCGCCGTTGTTCACTTCTCTTCCCCATTTCTTTTTGTTTTCGTCGGGAATGGCGACACCATCTTTTCTGCAAAATTCGGTAAGTGTTTGCACGGTCATTTTTATCCTCACTTTTTGTTTTGTTTTTATGCTCCAGCAGCTCGTGCGCTAGCTCTGGTAATATTAACATGTCGTTTGTGCACCTTTTCATGATTACGACGTAGTTCGAGTAGCTAAACGCCTTTTTTCCGCTTCCCAGACGCGCTTCAAACGCGTGTGATCCCCTGAGAGGCGTTTGAGACCGCTAAATAAACTGATCTATCTTTGTTTCTGCGCGCGTTGTTATTCGATTGTCGTTGCAGTTTCGATCAGTGAATTCCGCTTTGCAAGCGGACTGACCGTAATGAATTGTTTCTGCTGTTGGGGTGACGAAACAGCGCACGCAAAGCTCGAGGACGTCGCGGAGCCTATACTTTTCCATTGCGTCGTGTGCTTCCGTAGACTCCGAGCCCGCTAGAGGCGCCACTGTCACGTTCGCCGCCGCTCCCATTGGTTTTCGGAGGAGTTTCCAGTATTGGCGAAGCTATATGGTATTTGCTTAGATCTTGATCACCCTTAGTCTTGATGTAGAGTTTGATTTACGCGGGCTTTCAAGCAAACGCCAGACGGGTCCTCTACCCCGGGAGAGGGGAAGGAAACTAGGCACACAAGCGCTTGGAACGACGACAAAGAGATGGCGCTGCGAGTTTCTGTTGAGTAGGGACTTTGCAGCCAGAGTTGTGCGTTTGATTCCACGTGCCGCGTGCCGCCCTCGCCGCTATTCGCCGAGATCCGATCACGTGAGGAGTCGGATCAGGTGTCGTGCAGCAAAGTAGACGTTGCACGCGCCACGGCGTACGTTCCCCTGCTTTTGAGCGCGCCGCGCGCCTCGAACGCGCGGTGCCGCTATTCGCCGAATTCAGTCACGTGAGGAGCGGGATCAACATGCCGTGCAGGAAAGCCGGCGCTCCGGGTGTGAACGCGCAACTTTTGCTCCTGTAGGGTGCCTATACAGGAACTCTACTGTTGAGTAGAGTGCCTCCATACACACGCGCGCTTTTGCGTGAGCGGTGACATCTCAGCCATTTTTCCGCCCAATCGTTTTTCAATACATTTTGAAGTGCGCGCCATCTGGTGTCACTCAGCTCGAGGGCGTAGCTTTGACTAATGCATTGACGCCATTTTACCGCCCAAGTCGCGCACCGAGTGCGCGAGAGCGTCACGCGCTGGCACATTCAGGGCAACAATGGATGTCTTCACCCTGAGACAGACAGACATGTAGGCACCCTACTGTTGAGTAGAGTTCGTGCATAGAGCCCCTACGGGGGCCAGAGTTGAGCGTTCATCCCCGTAGCGCCGTCTTTCCTGCACAGCATGTTGATCCTGCTCCTAACGTGACTGAATTCGCCAAATAGCGGTGCCGCGCGTTCGAGGCGCGCGGCGCGCTCACTTTACAACGCTTACAGACACACAAAGCAGGGGCACGTACAAAGGGGCGCGTGCAACGTCTACTTTCCTGCACGGCACTTGATCCGGCTCCTCACGTGATCGGATCTCGGCGAATAGCGGGGCGGCCGCACGTGGAAAACAGACGCGTAACTCTGGCTCCCATAGGGAGCCTATACAGAAACTATCCTCTTGAGTAAAGCAAGCCCCTTCATGTTTCAAAAGTAGCCCAAGGTTCGTCCTTGTACGAGGCACGTGCAACGTAAAGTCACTGGATCCTGGGAAAGTAGCGCCATTGCCTTCCCTACCTGCTAGCCGGACACAAACGGATACTAACATACAGACGACCCAAACCTCGCAAGGCGATTGGCTAATCGGTCTACGTTGCCATGGATATCGCCATCTTGGTCCATTTAAATCGTCGAAGCTTCCAGGGGGTCGTTCTAAACCAGTCGCGCCAAGATCACCATGGAGCGTCATCGTACTGGAAGCGTTCCTCGCCAAAATAAGAGTCTTTGGCACTTTGTATGCGATCAACTTATTAATCATGGCCATCTCCATGGATCTCTTACAATTATATTGTTCTTCTAGCGTATTTCAAGACAGTAAACTTATTTTTCAGTGCCTCCAAGCACCGACACAACATCTGGTGGTGGTACGAAGATGAACGCTTGGAATCTAATAATTAATTCATCACTTTTTTAATTTTCGTACGCGATGATTTATTCAGGTCTCAAGGGACCCCTAGCACGAGTATTGTACCTAAGCAGCGCCAGGAACAGCATCACTTCTTTATTTTGTTTAGTAAACTTCCAGATTTTTAATATTGAAGATTACAATGTAACTCAGCAGGAGCAGGTAGAGTCATATAGCTGGTAAAGTGACATACATGCTTGCTCACCGATGGTGATAATTAAAAAAAATACGAGTGTCAACCGGCAACCTTGAAAAGGCAGTGCGACGGTTTTAACGCCGGAAAGGTTTGCAGCTTGCGTGGTTTGTAACTTCAGTCTTAGTTCGAAGAAGAAAAACACGTCATTTTGCACAAGTATCGCGATTTTGCTTTGTAATTCCAAAGGAAAAAACAGGCTATTTCCTGATCGGCGAGTGGCATGGCAGTCATGGAAACCGCGGTGTGACGCCATATAAGTGTATCTTAGTGAGCTGATAATTTTTTTTTTGCTTGATAAATACGTTTTAAAATATATAGTCATTAAATATTAAATGTGTTGAAAGCTTTGTAATATTCCTACCCCACACTTGCTAAATTTCTATGGCACCATTTTCCCCAAATAAACAAGACCATCTCTCTTCTATTTTCCGACACTACCGGTGATGCTGACCGGGTACGGTGTTCTATTGTGGCCGAAACGTAACTTGAAGAGTCAGGAATCACAGAGAACGCAGAAGACAAAAGTCAATCGAAAACTTAATGTACCCTTAATGACGTCATGATGCAGGTGACTCAAAAGAGGGTATCAGAATCATGGGTACCACAATCGTTAATGCGTTTAATTTATTTTACACCAACACGTATTGCACGGTGACAAAAACAGTTTCCTCTTCATAATGCTATAAGTGAGTGACAACATTCGGCCCATACGCTAAAATATTTTACACTCTTAGGGGTGTAAAAGGCTGTTCGAGTGGCTTACACACACTCCCAAACCATTTCAGCACCCTTACTTCAACATAATACACCCTTTTTGATCAAAAGATAGCGTTCTGCTGCATTTAACACCCTTTATTAGAAAAGGGTGTAAAAAAGCTTGCAAGAAGCTAAAGTGAGGCGAACACACATTCACCGCAATGACATCCGCTTTAGCGAGGTTTTCTGAGCGACGGTCTTGAATGAGTCAAGCCTCCACCAATGCTCTTCACTGAAGACACATTTCTTGACCTTAAATATACTATGCATTAAGCGAAATATTTACAAGAACAAAGCAAACGAACAGAACGAAACCAAATGTGAATGTGGGTCTTTGAATTGTCGAGCATATATAAGGCAGTGAAGCAGTCACCAGGGTGATGAATCCCCTCTCGTGCGTGATCGATTTCGTCTGTACTTGCTGTTTTTCTGCGTGTGTGAGAACCGTGTGTGGTGTTTGCTTTTTGCAAACTTTCTGCTCCTAAAATCTTCCTAGGATGCTGCTAACATCTCAATCATCCTTTCTATATTTTGGGCGTCCGCAATCACTCTAACACTGTTTCAAAGATTTGCACCAAATACCATATAGCTTCGCCAATACTGGAAACTCCTCCGAAAACCTATGGGAGCGGCGGCGAACGTGACAGTGGCGCCTCTAGCGGACTCGGAGTCTACGGAAGCAGACGACGCAATGGAAAAGTATAGGCTCCGCGACGTCCTCGAGCTTTGCGTGCGCTGTTTCGTCACCCCAACAGCAGAAACAATTCATTACGGTCAGTCCGCTTGCAAAGCGGAATCCACTGATCGAAACTGCAACGACAATCGAATAACAACGCGCGCATAAACAAAGATAGAGCAGTTTATTTAGCGGTCTCAAACGCCTCTCAGGGGATCACACGCGTTTGAAGCGCGTCTGGGAAGCGGAAAAAGGCGTTTAGCTACTCGAACTACGTCGTAATCATTAAAACGTGCACAAACGACATGTTAATATTACCAGAGCAAGCGCACGAGCTGCTGGAGCATAAAAACAAAACAAAAAGTAAGGATAAAAATGACCGTGCAAACACTTACCGAATTTTGCAGAAAAGATGGTGTCGCCATTCCCGACGAAAATAAAAAGAAACGGGGAAGAGAAGCGAACAACGGCGAATAAAACAAACAAGTTAGCAGACGATACAAAGATACCCAGCAAAAAACTGCTTCAACTACGACGATCGTTGCGGCGCTTATAGAAAAAAGAAAGAAAAATGGAAAGCAGCAAATGAATAGCTGGTAATCGCCGGCGGTGTTGAGTTCACAATAAACAAAGCGGAAGCAACAGACGAAACTAATGAAAAAAGAAGAAAGCGTCCCTTTTTTTTCAGCTGCTTGTTGTACGTTTGTTTATTTACACTTTTAACAGTTTAATTTGAATGCTGCATAACTTAGTTACTCACGTTTGTTCGGCCTTCGGGAAGCGATAGAAAGATTTTTCCACCACATCGCAAAAACTTGTTTTTGCAATAGTAGGCAGCACACGGCATGCCTGCCATTTCTAAGTATGCGCTGGTGTATGCTCGAATGCGGCCGGTTGATCAACAAACGATGACCCGTAGCAGACGTGCCGGCCGGCGTACACAAATAAAATTCGAATAAAAATGCATACACGAGCTTACACTTCTTAATATATTTAATAAATATCAAAAAGCACGTATGACCATTTCGAATCAGAAACTCAATCGAAGGCGAAATTAGGAGGTTATCGCAGACGACAGTGGAAGAAAACAACAACAAAGTTGCAGACGGCCCTCAAAATGTCCGAGCCTAGCGTAGCAGACGAACACACGAACCGGTGGTCGAAGCGAAGGAAAGAGAGGAACAAGGATACGCGATGGCTTACACGTAGGGTAAACAACAAAAACAAAAAAGAGCAAAAAAAAACAAAACACAGCAACATAAAAGCAGGAGGAAGAAAGAACGCGGCAGAGTGTCGTCGCCTCAAAAATATAAATGAAAGAAGACTCAAAAAATGGAAAGAGTGGAGACGGTTCAACGGGTGTCGGCCTTTATCCCAGAAGTAAAGAAGCAGCGAAGCAGAAGATGTTAGTCGTCGCCGCGCTAACAATCGGAATTTGTGCACTGTAAATAATGTGACTGAAATCACCTTTTTTGCGGGGCTACGGCGCTCTCCCTTCTTTCTTTGCAAGCGCGAGAAGTCTGCTTTTTCGTAACTCCGCTTTTATCAATCTATAATAGCGTCAGATTGCATATGCACGACGATCTCTTTCAGAGCATTCTGGCATCGCCGTAACGTACGTGGTTCGACATTGACTTTTGCTTCTTCATCCGGAGACGACCTTAACGGGATTAGCCAGCTCGCCTATTCGACGAAACGGTTATAAGCAAGACATTCATGAGAAATGGGAATTGCAAGCAACAAAACGAATTGACTGATAAGAACAATAAAGTTGAAACGAAGCTATGTTCTGAAATGTTTGTACATTGCCCTTTTTCACGAAACAGCGCGAAGGCATACATTCGTGTTTTGCCTGGCTTACGTAAGTTGTGACAGAATGTTTTCTTCGGGAAAACTCCAAAATTGCCCTCTACAAGCTGTAACATCTTTCCCACGCGAAGAAAATGTCCTTCACTCACGAGCTGGCACCCATTTTTTACCTTTCAAAGCAGCGAATGTCCGTGACAATTTTTTTTTGTTGGTCACCTGGCACGGAGATATAGGCAAAACCACTGCATTTTGGAGAATTCGTCAGCTAGCGGAGACTCCGAGCTCGCCAGGGGCGCTGCAATCACTTTTCGCCCGCTTTCCGCGGGAGTTTCCAGTATTGGCTTCCACGGTATTTGATAATACTCTTTTACTTGGTTCTCTTAAGGGGGGACACTATTCAAAGAAGTGAATGTTTGAACTACTTGTCTGATTTAAATGTCATTTAGAGGGCTTGTGTTTGTTGATGTTGAGAACATTTCTGCCTTATTTTGTTATCCTGGGTGAAGTGCAAAAAAATTGCAAATGTTCAACGATGAAAGTTGGCTTGTCTGCGTTGGAAAACTATTGTTCTGAAATTACTGATAAATATGTCGTCTTCATGTGTTATATTGCTTTAGCACAGTTCAAAGCAGATAGCTATGAAACTATATTTTTTTATTATCGCATCTTTCATAACAAAAACGCCACATAAACACAAATACAATTTTTTTTAAAGTTCTATGCTTTGTTTAAAGTTTTAGTTCTTGAGTATGAAAAATGGCAAAAATAGAAAATACAAGCTCATAGCTATCTTTACCTTAAAATTTCAATCCAGAAAAATTAATAAAAATGAATTCAAAGTACATAATCCCAAAACGATAGCTTTCCTAATGTGAAATGCATGCCAAAAAGTGAAATAAAGAAAAATGCGTTCAAAATGCATTCAACCTCTACCTTTTCTTTAGCATCGGTGCACCAAAAATAATTTATAAATATTAACTATGCAGTGTAAACTTATGAACCTTTCTGGGAATATTCTCTAGATGTTGGTGGATGTAAATATGACATTTTTCAAACTAAATATTTTTGCAGAAATAGATTCTTTTTGTGGAGGAGGAGGGGGGGGGGTAGTGTCCCCTAAAAGGGGCGATGAAACACTATGAACTTCGAAAGATTTGCAGCTTTAAATTTTTATATTGTTTATCTTACCAAAGGGAACGGGGAATCCGCCTCATCCTTTTGAAATATTGCGATTCCGTTGCGTAATAGCAAAAGAAAAGAACGCGAATATTTCGCATCGCGCAGCCGCGCGGTGGCGGCCACGGGAACTAAGGCGTGAGGCGCAATTGGTATAATATTATTAATAATAATATACTAAAATTATTAATACTTTTATTTATTGTGCGCAGTAAAAGCTGAAGCCTTAGCACTGGTGCACTCGTTAGTAGTAAAACAAGAATACAAGTAAATAAAGATAAGAAATGCAAGAAACAAAATAGAACAAAATATTCAGTAGTGACTACTTATACACATGAACCACATACACGGCGCAGGCACTTTTTAAATCAGCACAAATCAGTATTGAAAATGCCTATATCAGATGACTCTAGATGGTTCAAATAGTTTTGAATGCGACCGGATTCTGACATAAGGTTTGTCGCGTCAACGTGGAAAATGCGGTGATTTCGAACATTTCTTCTAGGTATATGATAGTGCACAGATGAGACTAATGAGCGACTAATGAGCTAATGAATGTCGAAGTAACTGTTTATACATTTCAGCAAAAATACAAGGTCGAGCGAACACCGTCTTGTATAATGTAATAGGTTGGCAAGATCTGCCATTGTGGGCTCAATCTAATGACATATTTGAAAATTATTGTCGTTTCAAGAAGAGTAAATACGTCAAAAACCTCCTGTCATCGACAAAGTTTTCTTATATTCAGTTTTAGTGGCGCCATCTGCCCGAGGTGAAAGAAACTATTCCACCCTTGAGCCTCACCTCGTTGTGCTACTCCGTCAGTCGACCTTCCTTACAACAAGGCATGCTCTCTGCTCTCCTCTCTCCCTTTCTCCACATCGCTCAGACCAACCTTCAAGGTCACCATGTGAATCACAGACAGAAGCCTTGGGCGCTGCAGGATCTGAAAGAGAACCCAACCGGTCCTTTTCCATTCCCATTGCGCGTCACTGCGCACGTGACTCGGACGACGGTGTACGTGCTGGGGCCTTGTCAAGCTGCACGTGTTGCAGCTTTTTGCCACTGCAACCATCCTTCCTGGTGAAAGACAAATAATATGATTGATTGATTGAGTGATTGATTGACTGATTGATTGATTAAGTTGAGGGTGGTTTGTACGCGCCCAAAACGTGAACCGTGTGACTTTTTTTTCTGAAGAACTAACGCGCGTGGGCAGAATTGGTTTTCAGTACTTTATTCCAGGCGTGACAGGGAACAACTACCACAATTATTTGAACAAAGTCCGAACATTGTTGCACGGCCTCTTCAAAGGGCCTATGATAAAATATATTGCTTTTTAAACAATCTGGTTGGGACACGCGTGTCAAAAATAAATTTTACGCGAAAAAGAAATTTGTTTGGAGCAATATTGATGGTGGGAAATTTATTTGAAATCCCGCGCGCGAAGTCCATGACGTCACGGGTCATTCCGTAATGACCATGTCGGTCGTGAAGGCGAAGCCGATCCACCTCTCCTCCACGCGCCCGAAATGCCGAGAGAGAAAACAAGTGGAAAGGAGGTCAATGCCGACTAAATCGCTTCTTGTGCCGTCAATATTGCTCTAAAATATTATTTTTTTCGCGTAAAATTAATTTTTTTGACACATGTGTCCCAACCAGACTGTTGAGAAAAACTTTTTGTTTTCTTCTTTTTATTGGCCGTTTAGGACTATTAATTGAATTGCTTGCATTAAATTTTCAATACCTCATTTTCTTGCATTTTAATAAAATGTAAAAATCTCCAGTTTATGCAGAAACGCTCATATCGAGACCCATAAAAAAGTTGCATTTTTTGCCCACAGTGTGCGGTGATACAAAAGCGATAGCTGGACAGTCGCCACGTCCCTGAGAATGGTGCAGCCACGTCCCTGAGAACGGAGCTGCGACCTGGTTAATTATCGTCGCCGTCGTGGATGCCAAGGACGACTGTCACCAGTGATTCGTGAAGTAAGTGGGTGAGCGCGATGGAAGTTTCTGAAACCATCCAACATTACGCGTAGCAACTGGATACTGCCAAAGTGGGATTTCGCGTAACGTGAGTGATGTTTGAGAACAAGCTTCGAAGCAGACGACACGGAAGACCCCTTTTGTAGCACAGTAACTGGCGACGTGGTGGGGCCGCAGACGGAAAAACCACGGAGAGAAGAATTTTTCCGTAGCGCCGATGACTGGAAACAACGTCGAAATTTCTGCAAAGTGTTGCCCGTGAAGCTATGGCTTTAGTAGCAATGTGAGCATTGGTGCCAGGAACTTTCGAAATAGCCAAAAGTTCAATTCACCTCAACTGTTCAACATTTAAAAAACTAGAGCAGTTCTATGATAAGGTTGAGAGTTGGGCTAGTTGGTAATCGTTGTACATAATGGAATAAAACAGCGCAAAAGATACAGAAAGGAAGAGGAAAACCGGACAGGACAGAGCGCTGACTCGCAATTTTAACGTTTTTACTAAAAAAAACAGAAAAAGAAAACGTTATTCCACGGAATCGCACACGCACCTTTCACCCATGGTAGCTGACTACGGCACACGCTGGACCCTCCTTGTCACACTTCAAGAATTCAAGCTCCTTACCAGACAACGCCACTGATGCTGCGCTGACACATTTTTCTCCTCTACTCTGGATGTGGAAGGCCTCAAGCACCTCGCGTGTCACTTTGTCCCTGGTTCGTCCAAAGATGGGGTGGAACAAAAAACGGCTTGCACAGGCACTCTTTGAGGGGAACCGATAGGTACCCTCCCAACGTCGCTCCGAGGGAGTACCTGTGCTCGCGGAGCCTATCTTTTAGGCAACGTCCTGTTTGTGCACACCCCATCTTTGGACGAACCAGGGACAAAGTGACACGCGAGGTGCTGGAGGCCTTCCACATCCAGAGTAGATGAGAAAAATGTGTCAGCGCAGCATCAGTGCCGTTGTCTGGTAAGGAGCTGGGAATTCTTGAAGTGTACAAGGAGGGTCCAGCGTGTGCCGTAGTCAGCTACCATGGGTGAAAGGTGCGTTTGCGCATTCCGTGGAGTAACGTTTTGTTTTTCAGTTTTTTTTAGTAAAAACGTTAAGGTACCTGCGAGTCGCTCGGTCCCTGTCTCAGTTTTCCTCTTCCTTTCTGTATCTTTTGCGCTGTTTTATTCCATTATGTGCAACGATTACAAACTGGCCCAACTCTCTAACCTTATCATAGGAGCTGCTCTAAGTTTTTTAAATGTTGAACAGTTGAGGTGAATTGAGCAACTGGTTACTTCGAAAAGTTCCTGAGTACCAATGCTCACATTGCTTACTAAGCCAGTAGCTTGCTGGCAACACTTTGCAGAAACTTTCGGCGTTGTTTCCAGTCACGGCGCTACGGAACATACCTCTCTCCGTGGTTTTTCCGTCTGCGGCCCCATTCCACGTCGCCAGTTACCTAGTGCTACAAAAAGGGGTCTTCCGTGTCGTCTGCTTCGAAGCTTGTTCTCAAACCTCGCTCACGTTACGCGAAATCCCACTTTGGTGCATCCAGTTGCTACGCGTAATGTTGGATGGACTCCGTAAAACTTCCATCGCGCTCACTCCACTTACTTCACGAATCACTCGTGACAGTCGTCCCTTGGCATCCACGACGGCGACGGTAATTACTCCAGGTCGCAGCTACGTTCTCAGGGACGATGGCTGCACCATTCTCAGGGACGTGGCGACTGTCCAGCTATCGCTTTTGTATCGCCGCACACTTGTGGGCAAAAAATTCAACTTTTTTATTGAGTCTCGATATGAGCGTTTCTCCGCTGGCAGAAATTTCACATTTTTACATTTTATTAAAATGCAAGAAAATGAGCGTGTTGAAAATTTAATGCAAGCAATTCAGTTAATAGTCCTAAACGGCCAATAAAAAGAAGAAAACAAAAAGTTTCTTTCAACAGTCTGGTTGGGACACATAGTAGTCAAAAAAAAAAATTGAAGTTTTACGCGAAAAAAATAATATTTTAGGAGCAATATCGACGGCACCAGAAGTTGCATTTAGTTTCATTGACCTCACTTCCACTTGTTTTCTCTCGGCATTTCAGGCGGCGTGGGAGAAGAGGTGGGTCGAGCTTTGCCCTTCACGGCCGTTGCATGGTCATTACGGAATGACCCGTGACGTCATGGACTTCGTGCGCGGGATTTCAAATAAATTTCCCACTGCCATCAACGCCTTGCTCTAAACAAATTATTTTTCACGTGAATTTATTTTGATATGTCCCGAGCCACAGATTGTTTAAAAAGCAATATATTTTATCATAGGCCCTTTGAAGATGCTTTCGCCGTGCAACAATGTTCGGACGTTGTTAAAACAACTGTGGTAGTTGTTCTGCCACGCCTGGAATAAAGTACTGAAAACCAATTCTGCCCACGCGCGTGAGTTCTTCAGAAAAAAAGTACACACGGTGCACGTTTTGGGCGCAGTACGAACCACACCTTTGACCTCAATCAATCAATCAGTCGATCAATCACTCAATCAATCAATCATATTATTTGTCTTTCACCAGGAAGGACGGTTGCAGTGGCAAAAGCTACAACACGTGCAGCCTGACAAGGCCCCAGCACGTTACGCCGTCGTCCAGAAGTTCACGTACGCAGTGACGCGCAATGGAATGGAAAAGGACCGGCTGGGTTCTCTTTCAGATCCTGCAGCGCCCAAGGCTTCTGTCTGTGATTCACTTGGTGACCTTGAAGGTTGGCCTGAGCGATGAGAAATGCGGAGAGAGGAGACAGAGAGTACGCCTTGTTGTAAGGAAGGTCGACTGATTGAGTAGCACAACGAGGTGAGGCTCCACAGAGTAAATAGTTTCTTTCACCTCGGCGAGTATGGCGCCACTAAAACTGAATATAAGAAAACTTTGTCGATGATCAGGAGTGATACTGACAGGCTTACTCTTCTTTGGAACGACAACAATGTTCAAATATGTCATTGTTAGATTGAGCCCACAATGGCAGATCTTGGCTAACCCATATTACGTGCATACAAGACGGTGTTTGCTCGACCTTGTATCTAAGGCCATGTATGCACAGTTACTTCGACATCTGATTAGCCTTGTCGCCATTGAGTCGCTCATTAGTCGCATCTGTGCAGTATCATATACCTAAAAGAAATGTTCAAACATCCTACGCATTTTCCACGTTGACCCGACAAACCTTATGTCACAACTGTCGCATTCAAAACTATTCAAACACATCCAGAGTCATCTGATATAGCATTTTCAATACTGCTTTGTGCTGATTTAAAAAAGTGCTCGTGCACGAGAACGTAGTTCGCGTGCCCAAGAATACTACTGATGTATCATGTACTATTCTGGTTGTTTGCATTTCTTATCTTTAATCTCACAAGAAAACATGTTTTACTACTAACGAGTGCACCAGTGCTTATGGCTTCAGCTTTTACTGCGCACAATAAATAAAGAAGTATTAATAATTTTAGTATATTATTATTATTAATATTATAAACCGATTTCGCCTCACGCCTATGAGTTCCCGTGGCTGCCACCGCGTGAGCAGTAATCGCGAAATATTCGCGTTCCTTTTGCTATTGCGCAACGGAATCATGATATGTTCAAAAGGATGAGGCGGATTCCCCTGTTCCTCGGTAAGATAAAAATATAAAAATTTAAAGCTGCAAATATTTCGAAGTTTATGGTGTTTCATCGCCACTGTTAGGGGGACACCCCCCCCCCCTCTCCCAAAAAATGCTATTTCTGCAGAAAATATTTAGTTTGAAAATGTCATATTTACATCCCCTAACATCTAGAGAATATTCCCAGAAAGGTTCATAAGCTGCTACACCGCATAAAGTTAATATTCACAAATTGTATTCGGTGCACCGATGCTAAGAGAAAAGGTAGAGGTTCAAGCATTTTGAACGCATTTACCTTTATTTCACTTTTTGGCATACATTTCACATTAGGAAAGCTATCGTTTTGGGATTATGTACTTTGAATTCATTTTTATTAGTTTTTCTGGATTGAAATTTGAAAGGTAAAAGATAGCTATGAGCTTGTATTTTCTATTTTTGCCATTTTTCATACTCAAGAACTAAAACTTTAAACAAAGCATGGAAAATTTAAAAAATGTATTTGTGTTTATGTGGCGTTTTTGTTATGCAAGATAATATAAAAATATGGATTCCACAGCTATCGCTCTTGAACAATAGCTAACAGTATACAACACATGAAAAACGACGTAGATATAAGTAACTTCAGGAACAATAGTTTTCCAATGCAGACAAGCTCAACTTCCATCGTTGAACATTTGCCCAATTTTTTGCACTTCACCCAGGATATCAAAATAAGGCAGAAATGTTCTCAACATCAACAAACACAAGCCCTCAGAAATGACATTTAAATCAGACAAGTGGTTCAAACATTCACTTCTTTTGAATAGGTAGTCACCCCTTTAAGAAGAACAAAAGTAAAGAGTATTGTCAAATACCGTGGAAGCCAATACTGCGAAACTCCCGAAAAGCGGGCGAAAAGCGATTGCACCGCCCCTGGCGAGCACGGCGTCTCCGCTAGCCAACGTTACTAGAACCACTCAGTTGTGAATCTGCCATAGAGACTGCTCTGAAAAGTGGCACCGATCCGTCCACGAGAACGCGAGCTAATGGCGATCCCAACGCCGCCACTTCTCCCGCAGCGGCCAGTCCAGGAACTGCACGTGACTTCCATTTTCGTTGTAATCGGCCATTTTGGGGCCAGAACAGATACTGTGGAAGGGGCTTCGAGGTACCGCCCCCCGACTCCCAAGCGGACGCGCCGCGGTTTACTACCGTGGTTAATATGCGCCTAACTCAGGACGCGCTACCTGAAATCCCCTCGAGGCAGGGTTGTATAAAAACAATATTAATTATACTGCAAAACCTTGCGAACTAAAGATTCTGAAAACAACACGCGCCCCATTTTGTACTAAACTCCAATAAAAGTTACTACAAAAAAGAGTTTTTCCGTTAGTTTTTGCGCAAAAACATGCTTTCTAAAAGCTCAAGGCGACCACAGTTAAGACAAATGATACAGAGTGGCGCTGTTGTCGCATTTAGCTCGATCTCGGTGGACGCCAGCGGCCCAGGTTTCAACGGTGAGTTTCCCAACTGAGGAGTTCCAGCAACGATGCCGCTTCGCTGGCAAATTCTCCAAAATGGATTGGTTTTGCCTATCTCCGTGCCAAATGGCCAACAAAAGAAATTGTCACGGACATTCAAGGCTGCTGAAAAGGTAAAAAACGGGTGCCAGCTCGGGAGTGAGCGGACATTTTCTTCGCGTGGGAAAGATGTTACAGCTTGTAGCGGGGCGATTTTGGCAGTTTTCCGGAGAAAACATTCTGTCACAACTTATGTGAAGCCAGACAAAACACGAATGTATGCCCCGCCATGATTCGTTGAAAAAGGGCAAGGTACAAACATTTCAGAACATAGCTTCGTTTCAACTTTATTGTTGTTATCAGTCAATTAGTTTTGTTGTTGCAATCTCCCATTTCTCTTGAATGTATTGCTTATAACCGTTTCGTCGAATATGGCGAGCTGGCTAATCCCGTTAAGGTCAACTCCAGGTAGAAGAAGCAAAAAGTCAATATCGAACCACGTACGTTACGGCGATGTCAGAATGCTCTTAAAGAGATCGTTGTGCATATGCAGTCTGACGCTATGATAGATTAATAAAGAAGGAGTTACGACAAAGCGCAGACTTCTCGCAGCTTGCAAAGAAAGAAGGGGAGAGTGCCGTATTCCCGCAAAAAAGGTGATTTCAGTCACGTTATTTACACTGCACAAATTCCGATTGAAGCGCGGCGACGACTAACATCTTCAGCTTCGCCGCTTCTTTACTTCTGGGATAAAGGCCGACACCCGTGGAACCGTCTCCACTCTTTCCATTTTTGAGTCTTATTTCATTTCTATTTTTTGAGGCGACGCCCTCTGCCCGCGTTCTTTCTTCCTCCTGCGTTTAGTGGTGTTGCTGTGTTTTTTTGTTGTGTTTTTTTTCTTTGCTTTTTTTTTTGTTTTCGTTGTTTGCCCTACGCGTAAGCCATCGTGTATGCTTGTTTTTGTTTGGCCTAGTATTTACTCTCTCCTTCAGCCTTCGACCCCCGGTTCGTCTGTTGGTCTGCTACCTCGGATCGGACATTTTGAGGGCCGTCTGCAACTTTGTGGTTGTTGTTGTTGTTGTTCTTTTCTCTCACCGTCGTCTGCGATAACCTCCTATTTTCGCCTTCGATTGAGTTTCTGATCCAAAATGGTCACTTACGTGCTTTTGGATATTTACAAAATATATTACAGGCGTTCAACGCTCGTTTATTGACACCTTACCGAATTTTATTGTGTACGCCTCCCGGCCGGCGCGTCTGGTACGGGTCTTCGTTTTGTTGAGCGCCAAACCGGCCGCATTCGAGCATACACCAGCGCATGCTTAGAAATGGCATGCATGCCGTGTGCTGCCTCACTATTGCCAAAATCGAGTTTTTGCGATGGGGTAGAAAAATCTTTCGTCCGCTTCCCGAAGGCCGAACAAACGTGAGTAACCAAGTTATGCAGCATTCAAATTAAACTGCCAAAAGTGTAAATAAACAAACGTACAACAAGCAGCTGAAAACAAGGACGCTTTCTCCTTTTTTGATTAGTATCGTCTGTTGCTTCCGCTTTGTTTATTGTGAACTCAACACCGCCGGCGATTACCAGCTATTCATTTGCTGCTTTCCATTTTTCTTTATTTTTTCTATAAGCGCCGCAACGATCGTCGTAGTTGAAGTAGTTTTTTTCTGGGTATCTTTGTATCGTCTGCGTAACTCTCTGTTTGTTTTATTCGCGGATGTTCGCTTCTCTTCCCCGTTTCTTTTATTTTCGTCGGGAATGGCGACAACATCTTTTCTGAAAAATTAGGTAAGTGTTTGCACGGTCATTTTTATCCTTACTTTTTGTTTTGTTTTATGCTCCAGCAGCTCGTGCGCTTACTCTGGTAATATTCACATGTCGTTTGTGCACGTTTTAATGATTACGACGTAGTTCGAGTAGCTAAACGCCTTTTTCCCGCTTCTCAGACGCGCTTCAAACGCGTGTGATCCTACTGAAAGGCGTTTGAAATCGCTAAATAAATGCATCTATCTTTGTTTATGCGCGCGTTGTTATTAGATTGTCGTTGCAGTTTCGATCAGTGGATTCCGCTTTGCAAGCGGACTGACTGTATTGAATTTTTTTGCTGTTGCGGTGACGAAACAGCGCACCGAAGCTCTCGAGGACGTCGCGGAGCCTATATGTTTCTATTGTGTCGTCTGTCTTCCATCGACTCGAGTCCGCCAGAGCGCCACTGTCACGTTCGCCGCCGCTCCCATAGGTTTTCGGAGGAGTTTCCTGTATTGGTGAAGCTATATGGTATTTGGTGCAAATCTTCGAAACAGTGTTAGAGTGCTTGCGGACGCCCAAAATATAGAAAGGATGATTGAGATGTTAGCAGCATCCTAGGAAGATTTTACGAGCAGAAAGTTTGCAAAAAGCAAACACCACACACGGTTCTCACACACGCAGAAAAACAGCAAGTACAGACGAAATCGATCACGCACGAGAGTGGATTCATCACCCTGGTGACTGCTTCACTGCCTTATATATGCTCGACAATTCAAAGACCCACATTCACATTTAGCTTTCGTTCTGTTCGGTTGCTTTGTTCTTGTAAATATTTCGCTTAATGCATAGTATATTTAAGGTCAAGAAATGTGTCTTCAGTGAAGAGCATTGGTGGAGGCTTGACTCATTCAAGACCGTCGCTCACAAAACCTCGCTAAAGCGGATGTCATTGCGGTGAATGTGTGTTCGCCTCACTTCAGCTTCTTGCAAGCTTTTTTACACCCTTTCTAATAAAGGGTGTTAAATGCAGCAGAACGCTATCTTTTGATCAAAAGGGTGTATTATGTTGAAGTAAGGGTGCTGAAATGGTTTGGGAGTGTGTGTAAGCCACTCGAACAGCCTTTTACACCCTTAAGAGTGTAAAATATTTTAGCGTATGGGCCGAATGATGTCACTCACTTATAGCATTAGGAAGAGGAAACTATTTTTGTCACCGTGCGATACGTGTTGGTGTAAAATAAATGAAACGCATTAACGATTGTGGTACTCCTGATTCTGATACCCTCTTTCGAGTCACCTGCATCATGACGTCATGTAGGGTACATTAATTTTTCAATTGAGTTTTGTCTTCTGCGTTCTCTGCGATTCCTGACTCTTCAAGTTACGTTTCGGGCACAATAGAACACCGTACCCGGTCAGCATCACCGGTAGTGTCGGAAAATAGAAGAGAGATGGTCTTGTTTATGTGGGGAAGATGGGGCCATAGAAATTTAGCAAGTGTTGGGTAGGAATATTACAAAGCTTTCAACACATTTAATATTTAATGACTATATATTTTAAAACGTTTTTATCAACCCAGAAAAAAATTATCAGCTCACTAAGATACACTTTTATGGCGTCACACCGCGGTTTCCATGACTGCCATGCCACTCGCCGATCAGGAAATAGCCTGTTTTTTCCTTTGGAATTACAAAGCAAAATCGCGATACTTGTGCAAAATGACGTGTTTTTCTTCTTCGAACCAAGACTGAAGTTATAAACCACACAAGCTGCAAACCTTTTCGGCGTTAAAACCGTCGCACTGCCTTTTCAAGGTTGCCGGTGGACACTCGTATTTCTTTTTAATTATCACCATCGGTGAGCAAGCATGTATGTCACTTTACCAGCTATATGACTCTTCCTGCTCCTGCTGAGGTACATTGTAATCTTCAAAATTAAAAATCTGGAAGTTTACTAAACAAAATAAAGAAGTGATGCTGTTCCTGGCGCTGCTTAGGTACAATACTCGTGCTAGGGGTCCCTTGAGACCTGAAATAAATCATCGCGTACGAAAATTAAAAAAGTGATGAATTAATTATTAGATTCC
>JAZHYW010030791.1:0-37565 GCA_037355805.1 Ixodes ricinus | reverse complement strand
CCTAACCTAATCTCTAGTTGTTGTGAGAGCCAAATTCAAAGCTAAAAGTAAATAAAAAAGGCAGCGATGCAAGTAAAGAAAAGAAACGAGTACAAGTCATTCCGTACTTGCATACTGTATCACATAATTTAAAAAAGGTAGCTGGTAGATACGACATTAACGTGGTTTTCTGAATCTTGGAATCCAGCGAATATTTTAGCGATTTCCTGGCGAATCTAGCAACTGTTTAGTGACTTCCTAAGTTCAATTTAGCGGCGCGCAAAAAAAAATAAAAAGATGGCAACACTGGGCGCAAGTGTTGTCTGCACTGCGCTTTCCCCATGTTTTGGTGTCTACGACATTCGACGACGTCTGCAAAACTGCGGCATCAGTCTACGCACGCAATGTGAACGAAACACCGAGGGACACTAGGGAATTGCAGTAGACCGTTTTTCTCCTCCGCTACGTTATCCCGGAAGAAAACGCCGCACCTGCGCATGCCCGCCGCCAGCCTTATCTGCATAGTTCAAGGTCTTGTGTGGGATTACGGAGCGCTATCCGAGTGCTTAGCGAGCTGCGGAAACGGTCTACTACGATTCCCCAATAATCCCAAACGATGACAGGATAACAACCGGTTGTGACACGGGATGCGGCGGTAACGGAGGGGACGGCCGGACGACTCCCAAGAAGCGCGCTGCACAGGTGCGTTCCGCCTATCACATGGACACTGCTGAGCGCTGAGAGGAAACGCTGCTGACGTGACCCATTACGCTTTGCCCAGAGAAGGTCATCACCATCGCCCAAAGGGGGCAATGGTGATGACGTTCAGCTCAATGTTGGCTAAGCCCTTGACTGCGCTGTTGGTTGCGCCTCAATTCGGCCGCTAGAGTAAGCCAAGTACAGCCACTTTGTGCGCTGCAAAGCTTCGCTGGGCCACTAAGTAACATTTAGACAAAACTACGGTGTATTATTTGAAGGGTGGTCTTCCTGGCTGATACTGAGGACTACAGTCGAATCTGGTTGATTCAAACTCTGATAATCCTAACGTCTGGATAATCCAATCTAACATGCAGGTCCCATCCTATCCATCTCTATGGAAGGAAACTCTCGGTAATTTAAACTTTGCTTTATTCAAAGAAAACTTTGGTCCCCCTTAAGTTTGAAGTAACGTGATTCGACTGTACACTGTTTTTTCAAAAACAAAAATAAAGCGGAGTTCCTCTTTAACCACCCAAATCACAAGTTCCATAAGTTGATGTTTTTTATGTTAAGAATATTCAGCCCAGAAAACGGGATGCGTGATATTGCGAGGGGCGGGCGTTCATATGAGACTTTACGCTACACATGACTTATCGCGTGCGGCATTTCACACTGTGCGAAAAAAAAAAAAAAGAAGTAAACGTTGAGTTGGTGTTTTAGTACTTCCGACAAATCCACCTATGCATGCCTATTTTTGGAGATCAGACACCAGCATGCCGTTGTTGGCTGAGCTGTGGCACTGACGGCCCGAAGCATGGCGCCTAGACAAGTACTTTGAAGGCGCTGGTATAGGGAAGGGAAAGAAGCACAAGACTTTTAATGTGTGTTATTAGTCCAAATACGGTATATTTCTGAAGAACTACAAAAATATTCACACTTTCCTCTCGTTCGAAACGGACAACTTGAACAACCAACTCGCACGGTGTTGTGCTGCTGGTGCTTGACGGTTTTTGAGAGAGTGTCTACTTACCTGGTCGGTCATATTCGTTAGATGAAAATAGGCACTTGGCACCTGTTTTCATCAAACGTGAATAACCTGCTTTGACGTTGACAGGACCACATCGGCATGTAACTTTAAAAAAAATCTTTTCTTGGCTCAACATTTGCGCTTGGGAGCAGGATGGCGCAGCGCAAGTAAATTGACGCACAATGGCGCAGCGTTTCCAGCTCTGGGTACTGTGTCTACCATTGGTAGTGCCATCCCAATATTAGACAAGCAGATTCATTTGTTGTTTCTGATTGACTTTGTTTGGAGACACGTCAAACAAAACTACTATGGAATGCACACTGACAAGGCTCGACAGCAGCTCATTCCAAAATTAGGGTGCAATACTGTGGCAGATTGTATTATCCACCTTGTTTTTCCCCAACTGAAGTTTTGCAGTGACTTCACAAAGAAAAACATGAAAGGGAAGAGTGGGCCCGACACTGCCGCTGAACAAAATAATTCGTGAATTGCTACCGCGTTTAAGCACCCATTTATCTCGGCCTCTGTCAAGGCGCTCTTCAACAGAAAGGTACACATCAATGTCTTCATGCATGCTGTTATGGTTGCAGGCTTCTCAGGAACTCATGTGCTATCTCATCTACATCCGCCTGAACCGCTCGTTGCTGCCGTAAACAAACGACAGCAGTCCAGGGTCTGTCATTTTCGCCGAGACTCTAAAGCAGCAGATGCACTTTGCTCGACGCGTGACTGGAAACTGCCGTGTTTTGTTGCTACAAGAAAGCGTTTTGTGGCACATTGATCCTTCGGAACTGGGAGTATAATTTTGCATAGAGCTTACTCTGCATATTCCGAAATATTAGGGTTCATCTAGTCCGGACTAAAAAAGCACTTTCTTGCTACCGGCGTCGTCAGTGAAGAGACTTCACTTCCGAAACCCAATAATAACACTATGCAAAACCAGTCCTGCGTAGCTTAACATTCACCGGCGCACTTTGGACCGCTTGTGCGCTGGGAGCCGCTGCCATGAAAAGTTTCAAAAATACGATTGAAAAAAAATAACAAAGAGAAAACCACCGACACACACTTTCGGTTCTATGTCTAGCTCTGCAAGCGAACGCTGCTCAAAGTTGGCAGGTCCCCGGAGAAAAAAAAAAAAACCAAACCTGGCGACTTAGGGGCTGCAGCCCCACTGCGGAGTTCTGGACTGGACTTGTCGGCTGGTCCCTTTGCATTAAGTGTACAGAGGCTGTGGCCACGCGCCACTAAGACATCTCTAGAGAAAGAAAAGAAGTTCGAAGCGCGAGGATTAGAATAAATGCCCAGTTTTATTTTGGACATCAACCTGATCGGACGTCTCTATAGATTTGGTGACCCGGACGTGATAGCTGTTTTGGGGATATCGCTGGGCGCCACAGGATTTTGATGGTATGCCTTGACTAAGTCTATCTTGGAATAAATCATGGTTCCAGAAAGGTTAGCAGAAAAATCCTGTATATGTGGGAAGGATATCGGTCGGGCACTGTGGAAGCATTGAGTGCCCGATAGTCTCCGCATATGGGTCAGCCGTTTCGGGTGTCCATCCATTGTCACAACAGACAGAGGTCAACAGTTCCAGTCCGCTTTATTCTCATCATTAACACAGTTGCTAGGAACTCGCCACATCCATACAACGGCCTACCACCCCTCTGCCAACGGCATGGTGGAACGCCTACATCGGCAGCTCAAAACCGCCATCGTAGCACGTGAAGGCCGAGCTAACTGGGTAGACCACATACCTATGGTGCTCCTAGGTCTACGCTCTTCATTCAAAGAGGACCTCAACTCTACATCAGCAGAGCTGGTGTATGGCTCACCATTACGTCTACCGGGCGAGTTCTTTATTCCCACACCGGACCACGGCAACGCCCCTACCCCTCACCACTATCTCGATGACTTACGAAACTTCATTCGTCGCCTGCAACCTGTGCCACCACGCCAACCAGCTCATCCAAAGGTTTTCACCAGCCAAAACCTGACGACTTGTACCCATGCATTCTTACGCAAGGAAGGAATCAAGAAGGGCCTCACTCCACCGTACAACGGCCCCTACAAAGTTCTGACGCGGACTTCCAAAACATTCACGCTGGACATCAACGGTCGCGAAGAAGTTGTAGCGGCCGACCGCATAAAACCTGCGTTTATGGACAGCGCTGGCCCCACACTCCCCAGCAGTGTACCACATTTTCCTGGTCGACCCATCAAGCAGGTTTCGTGGTGTTTATAGCATCGCTTCTTCAGCCCGCAACTTTGGGACTCCATCGTTCACAGCCCACGACTTGGATTCCCACCAAACACCATGCGCCAAACACCCTCGCAGTACCTTCGACAGAACTGTCCTCTCTTTTCAGAATACAAGCCTACTAGCCTTGATTCCTGGGGGAATCCTGTGGCCACGCGCCACTAAGACATCTCTAGAGAAAGAAAAGAAGTTCGAAGCGCGAGGGGATTAGAATAAATGCCCAGTTGGATTTTGGACATCAACCTGATCGGACGTCTCTATAGAGGCAACGCCCGCTTTAGGCAGAATTTATTCCTTATTTTTCTGTCATGAAGTTTTCGAGTTTTTGTTTGGTGCACTTGACATTTTTGGCCCATTTTCCCTGACTGGGCTCGCTTTTTGACGATATCCCTGACAATTCCACGATTTTTCGCGTCATACTAAAATTTCCTCGACAATTCTCGTTTTTTTTGTTTGGTTGCTAGAAACCTTCTTGGATGACAATAGGCACTTTGCGTTTTACTAGCATGTTAAAATGTTTTGGACGAAGTCGACGAGAGTCGCCTATTTTGACACTGGCATGACCACATCAATTCAGAAATATATAAGCGAACGCCATACGCTAAACCACAGTGGCCAGTAGACAAGAGTACTAATAAATCTAGGAACAAAAAAAGAATGCTTTTTTGGTGAGTTTTGGGAAAACATTTTCGCTTTTGTGCAGGATGACGCAGCGAAAGCGGATTGACGCACAATGGCGCAGCGCTTCCAACACCCGCATTTTTCAAATATCAACTGTGCCAAATGCTACAGAACAGTCGTGCACATTGAAACCATAAAGACAATTGTAGAGCCCTTCCAATTCACGTGGAGATGGAGGACCAGCAAAGCTGTTATTTTCTACAACGTCTAGGATGATGCCTAGAGGACGACGTCTAGGACGACCTCAGGACGACTTCTAGGATGATATCGACGACTATGTCTAGAATGACGCCTAGAAGACGACACCTAGAAGACGACACCTGGAGGACGACTTCTAGGACGACCTCAAGGGCGACTTCTAGGATGACCTCGAGAATGACCTCGAGGACGACGCCTAGAGGATGACGTCTGGGACGACCTCAGGGACGACTTCTCGGACGACCTCTAGAACGACGTTTAGGACGGCTTCGAGGACAACGCCTAGAGGACGACGCCTAGGACGACCTCTCGGACGACCTCAAGGACGATTTCTCGGAAGACCTCAGAGGACGACCTCCAGGACGAGCTCGAGGACGACCTTAAGGACGACTTTCAAGACAACTTCGAGGACGACTACTAGGACGACTTCGAGGACAACGTCTAGGACGACCACAAGAACGACATCTAGGACGATCTTGAGGACGGCACTGAGAGGACGACGCCTAGGACAACCTCTCGGACGACCTCGAGGATGATGCCTAGAGATGACAACAAAGGATCAGGACCTCATTGTCTAATAAGGCCAAGGAAGGCTGACTGACGCTGGTGGCCCCCTTTTATTTCTATTCATTCATACTTGCCACGACCAATGGGGAGTTTTCTGTCAACATCCGCATATGCATTTTTTCCCAGATCCTAGAGCATAACAGCTTCGCTGTAAAACTTCTGTACGAAGTAAAGGTGCTGGAGTTAAGCGGGTTTCACATGCAGCGATTCCGCTGCCGAAATCGCTGCCGCTAGCGGCGCGGCGGCACGGATCGCGAGGTTTCATTTCACATGAGCGTTTTCTGCCGTTGCGATGGCCAATATTGCTTGCAGCAAGCAGATGCGCACAGTCGGTTACAGCGGCTTTTAACAACAATTTTAATGCCTTAGTTTTCAGTTTCCCCTGTAATTTCACCTTAATAAATAAAAAAAACGTTCAAAATACTAAATAATTACGACCGGTCGTGAAATACACCATAGTCTTATTTGTTTATGTTTTTTCTTTTTTCTTTTCAAACTTCGTTGTCGCGGAGGATGAAACCTCGGATCATCCTCGGCAGCCTCACGGGCAGCCCCTTCCTCGGATGTAAAGACTCCAACTGATATGGCCGAACCGAACCTCCTGGACGGCGTTAAAACCCGTAGTAGTGCAGTGGTTTCATACCGAGCCTTGTCAATCACTTTCACGGCCTCAGTCACCTCTTCCCAGAGATTCTCTTTGTTCCCATTGTTCCTAAATTCTTTGAGCTGCGCGTCCCAAAGAACCCGACGCTTCGACACTTTACTGATAAGCAGTTCATTGAACTGGGCGCGATGCATTTTGTCTTACTTGGTGTGACGATCTGTGTTGGAAAAGACACGTCAATGTCGCTCAGCTCTTCTTCTTTTGTTTTTCTCACTAGCGCTCGCACAAGCCGCTTCCGATTAGCGTCTCTCGCGCTCGCTACAGTTGGTACTCAGGCGAGGAAAGTAAAAAAGAGCCGCGTAATTCATTGAGAAAAACGAATTCTGAGGAAGGGGACAGCAATCCCCCTCCTCCATAATCTCCTGAACAGTTCCGACGCGACTGCTGAAGCAAAGAAGCTCGACCCGCCGGAAAAAAGAAACCGCAAACCAGTCGCTTGCGTCCTGTCTCTGCTTGTCGTCTGCTTCAAGAACGTGAAAACGCCGCCGTCCTATGCGCCAGCTTTCCCGCAATGTTTCTCCTCCTGTCACGTGATTTCCCGCCGCGCTGTGAGTGGCCAGCGCGGAAGCTGCCGCTCTGCCGCTGCGAAAAATTTCCAACCTGTTGGAACCGTGCCGCTCAGCCGCTGCGGCTGGCCAGAGCGCCGCGACGGCAGAAATCGCGCCGCTCGAGGGCCAAAATCGCTGCATGTGAAACCCGCTTTACCGAGCTGCTGCGACCTCGCGCTAATTTCAACTTTCTGCCTGTCGATGAAATGCCGAGCGACCGGGTAGGTATTCACGACTCCGCGCTGCGTCTTGTAAATGAACGGAGGCCCACGGATGTGGTTCCACATTTGGCCAGACGTCATTGCAAACACGATGCACTGCGACGAAACCGGGACAACGGGAGACAGTCAGAACAACAGAGGAAGAACAATCCGGTAATTTACTCGAAAAGTGCGGCAGACGCTTTGATTAGGCCCTACAAGAGTCGGGTACAAAACAATAGACAACCACAATAAATATAACACGAGAAATGCACGTCGACGATCATTCCAGGCGCTCGCCATAAAAGAGAAGGAGTTGCGTAAGAATACACGTTCAAGATATCTCAATTGACAAGTCACGTTTACTCAACGTCATAGACCACATAGTCCCGCTCCTTTTCCAAGAGTCAAGGCCTCCGAAAGAGTTAGAATTCCCGGGCTAAATACGCTGCACAGCCAAATTCTACTTTTGCCTACTAAATAGACGCACAAGATGCACAAGTGCACGAATACATTAGAGTACAATTAGCATTCTTCATGGAAAAGCTAATTTAGATGAAATATCTTTACCACATCAATTTTCTAACTAGTATTATCAACACCTGAAATGCTTTTACTAGCATGTATTCCAAGTTTAGAACAACTTTTCTATGTACACTACACTCTAAGAAAAAATGACTACCCTGTGTAGTCAAAATGGCAGTTGGGAGGCTTTGACTACCCCAAAGGGCGAGTGACTAGCCTTTGGGCGAAGTGACGACCCTCAACCGCTGTGGAATGACCACGTTTCTTCAGGTGACGACAGGCGGCGGTCACTTTCGAATCTGATGTTCACGTGCAGGCAGTCGTAAATGATATTAGTAACTTAGATAACTACATAAAGACTATAAATTCTGTTCTTCCGTAGCTTTCGTGATCCTTTAAGATCCGCCAAGTTCACATCTGTTGGGCAATTCGCGTAAATTGGTGGAATACAAATTTTGTCGGCGCGAGCAGCAACACTGGTTCTCAACAGCTGCGCCTCGCTTGGCTTCAACAACAACGAACGACCCGTTTGGTCTGTCGTGAGTGTTTGCCGAAATGAGGTAAGGATATTGTTTTTGCCGCATTTAAGGCCCGTTCACACTCTTGCGACCGAGTAAGACCGAGAGAGACCAGACCAGTTTTTAAGCCCCTTACGATCTCTCGGGATCAGCTCCGCACTAGCGCATCCGGTCCTAAGACGTCGCAAAAGGCTTAAAAACCGGACTGGTCTCTCTCGGTCTTACTCGGTCGCAAGAGTGTGAAACAAAATGACTAGTTGTATATCTGATGGTATTGAACCATTGAACACTGAGACCGAGGATCGACAGGGTAAACATGCTCATAGGTATGTGACTGTGTCCGCACGTACTGTTTTCCTCAATCTCGGAGTGGTTGGATTTCTGAGCTGCACCCGTCGTGGTTGTGATCTCCCGGCTGTACAGTGCTAGTCACACTTGTCTATAACGCGCGAGCGTGCGGCTCTCTCCGGGGAGCGCTAGACTGGTGGCATTCGCGGAAACTGGACTAGTCATGTGGCGCAACATGGAACGGCCCGCTCGAGGCGTGTCCTGCCCACCCTATCAGCTGGCGGCGAAGGCGGAAGGCTGCTCGCACGCTTTTTACAAACATCGTTGCTCGAACAATAAACAAACTAAAGTATGAAGGCGTATCAACGATGTCGTTATCAAAAAACAAAAATATATCATAAAGCACTTTACTTTTCTCGCTTATCAAGCTGATAGAGTGGGCAGGACACCCCTCGAGCGGGCCGTTTCATGTTGCGCCACGTGACTAGCTTAGTTTCCGCGAATTCCACCAGTCTAGCGCTCCTAGGAGAAAGCCGCACGCTCGTGCGTTATAGAGAAGTGTGATTAGCACTGTACGTACGTAGCGCGTGAACTTCCAATTCAGTAGCGGGTTGCAGTTCAGTGGCATTGTAGTAAGTGGCTTTTACTAGATGAGTAAAGCGATACGCACACGTCGTGCACCTCTTATACAATCTCAGTGCGCAGCAAGGACGAGGACAAAAGAAGAGAACAGGGACACAACAAGGCGCAACTTACAACTGAATTTTATTGAATACGTGTTCCGGCAATGTATAGTCTCAACCATCGCTCTAGCGAATGACACCACGCAAGACTTGGCAAAGGCAAAAGAAAAACGACCATCACAGAGCATAATTTGAAAATAACACTATCTCGTTCTCAGAAAAAGCAATTCCTTCTCCGATAATGCAATCCAGACGGCATAGCAACACACGTGGCTCCCAAATATTCAATGAGCCCGGCCCCCGCGATTTCGCGTGTTAACGTTGACTTTGCATTTCCCGGTCGTGCACCTCGACCGGAAATTGCCGCACGCACTACGCGAAACTCATATAAAACGAATGGTTACAAGTTTCCGAAGCGGTGGCATGACATAGGCGTCAAAGCGGAAACTGAAGCCGGTTCTGCATTTCAGAAAAAACACTTCAGTCGGTCCTCAGTTTACCTCCAGGATCAGGAGTAACGAGATTATTTTTCACCATGGCGCACGGAGCCTTCGGGAATTAATTTTTAAAGTACCGCCAAAGCCCCTCCTTCCCGGGGCGGACGTCGCAGCAGGACGTAGCCGGAATCCTTCAGTTTCCGCGCACCTTCTGGCGTCGCTGCCAGGAAGCTATACACGCGCAACTCTTGCATATTTTCCGGTCAACGCCCGCTGGCAGAGCACCGACTCGCCGTCATTGCGGAAACATGCACCCTGGCGGCGCTTGCAATTACACGCGCTGCCCACACGAGCGACACGCGCTTAGCGGTCCAAAGATCCTTTTATGACGTAACAACAGGTCGGAGATTTTTCGCGTTTTCTCGCTTTTAGTTGCATCTTCAGGGAAAACGCACGCGATATTCAGATTCAAGGGATGACGCGCACACCAGAATTCACCTCTATACTTCGTTCCAGTCTTGGGTCCGCACGGTCCGGCGACGCCGGCGCGAGCTCCGGGCTTTCAGCGTCCCTGCCAAGCACGCGCGCTCGTGCAATGCAAGCACTGTTCAGGGCCACACGTTCAGCGCTCGTAGCATCGGCTGCGTCTGGACCCAAGCCGTGAAACGAAGCATAACTCCGTTTTTTTCAAGAACTGTTTCAGCTTCCTTTAAGGTGTCCGCTTCCTACGCAAGTGGACGTGGTTTTGATCCTCCATGGGCCAACTCCTTTTTTTTTTCTTGAACATTTTTTCGTTGTTGTTGGGCATTTGGTGATATTTACGACATTATCTTGTATGATTTATGATTTATGATTGGGTGTCGGATACAACAAAAAAAGGGTAAATATACAAACAAGAGATGCAGCTTGCGCTGTGCCATCAAGGCGATCAGAGTGCTTCACTTTTAGCTTTGTTTTATTTTTTTTAAATTTTATTTTGCATGAACTGTGTTTAATAATGAATTTTCGCCAGCTTAGCGTCCGCGAGCAGCGTGAAAAATAGCAATGACGCCTAACGGAAGCGCGACCGAGAAATACTCGATTTTGCACGCCAGAGGCGCTGCCTAAACTTGAGAGGTACAGCCCTATAGGGACGGAGCTTCCAACAAGTTCTTAGCGTGCCACCGAATACGGGTATTGACAACCTGCACTGCTGTTAGGTTTGGGGCTGTCTAGCGACTGAAGCAAGAAACATTGGGTATTTCTGGGAGTGGCGGCTGCACTGTTCAAACGTGAGCAATCACTTTGGTGGCGCCGCTTTGCTAGTGTCTGAAGCAAAGAAATACTGGATAGGCCAGGAAGCCATGATCGCACAACGTGCCAGTACGGCGGAGGCTATGACACTGGCGGGCCAATCGGAACGTTACTACGTATCACCGGAGTGCACTTTCACTGCGCAGTAGTATTAGGCTTTCTGACGCGTCATGTTCCAATATGTGTGTGTTGCGCTCGTATGCGTATCGCATACCAAAGCCGTCGCCACGCAATGTGGGGCTTATCGTTCACCCTTTAGCAAGTTAAAACGAGATAGGGTATAACCGCGTGCTCTCACACTGCCGGTGCCGCCTGGCTGTTGCCGGCTGGCTATATACTTTGTTTCATCAGAGGTCCAACCAGTGTGGTAACCAGGTTGTTTTTTTTTCTAGCGGGGCCGGGGGGGGGGGGGGAGGAGGGAGGGCGGGGTTTTTTGAGGTGGCAGGGATGTCCATGCCTAGGGGTACGAAGCGAAATACATCTGTGCATTATAGGGTCGACCGGGTTTCGAGAGGGGCGGGACAGGGCGGGGGGGGGGGGGAGGGGGCTGAAGCTCCATCAGCCTCCAACCTGGCTACGCCAGTGGGTCCAACCGAAGTCGAAGGTGCAAGCACAGAAAACCACAAACAAACACACTTAAAACGCAAGTCACTGCGCCTTTCCTACTGGTTCATAATAGAAGACATACAAATATATGACGAACACCATGCCGTTCCGCTTTGGACGTCGTCTCTTTGGTCACGTCGTTTCGTAGGTTTGGCCGCGTCCGTACTTGAATTTAAGGTTAAACGAAGAATACTAGACTCTTTTCGAAAGTCACGGGCCTGTTATAAAGGTCGGAACCACTGCATAATGACGGGACGAACAAGTAATGTTCCATAGGATAGCGAACTTCGGGGCGCGGCCAACGCTATAGGAGCCGACGAGCGATTCAGACAGCGTCGAAAGTGCAACGTCACTAATCCAACCAAACGCATAAAGCGTGCCGGGGCATTGCGGTTTTAGTCCGCCATCGTGCAAGAATTCCACACCTGGCAACAAAAGCTGTCTTTCGAAAAGTGTCCATAGCGAAATGAGAGTCTGGCGTTTTTTAGTCAGGTCTTCAATCAAATTTTGACCAATTGTGGACAAGAAAAGGAAAACCAGCACCCCCTGCGGCATTTATTACAACAAAACATAAGACAACCCCAGCATCGTTTTTTTTTTTGTGTAGCTGCAAGAGGTTTGCGTCCAGACTCTATCCATATTTTTTTCAAATGCGTTTCCCTCAAAATCGCGCAACAAAAACATAATTAATTCAGCGACAAGGTTACGTCCACTGGCCAAGAGCCACCGACGTCCAGGATGACCTCTCATGTACAAGGTCACCCCCAAGACGTCGGTGGTATTAAACAGCGGGTTTCAATGCACACTGCTACGTTCATTTCTCATGCGACATAGTCAAGACGATGCCTGTGCGTTGCACAAAGGCAAAAGTTGATGGCTCGTTCCCAATATGTGTGGGTTCAAAACATTATGAACGCGTGGTGTGTTGTCATGTTTTAAATACAGGGAGCTCCGGCGAAATTTTTCTAGTCACGGATTTACCTCACAATTGTTTCAGCACATTACTAAACACATCTCAACTCGTTACCCGAATTACTATCCCCGATAGCACTTTCTTTTTTATTAAACGAAGTTATTTCATACTGGTAACACTGGAAACACTGAAAAGGTGACGTCAAATGTGGTGTGGTAGCACAGCTTGGTCACGACGGGTTACAAGAAGTTTGATGGCGTAAAATGACTACTGGAAAAATTCACGCCGGGAAAGCGAAAAAGAGTTTTAAAAATACCGTGATTTTTAAACTCACTGTTCGACTTGCAAATTATACAACCTGTGACGTCACAGGTTGTATAATTTTCCCGGAGAGCGCGGGAAAATGTTGAAATTTGCATTACCTTCATTTGCGGCTTCCTCAACAGCCATTTCGAATGGAGAGGTAAAACCTATCGTGATGGAGACTCTCGGGAATTTCGAAAATCTGTTTAGTTTGGGTAGCTCAAAGAAACCTTTACGAAAGTGAGGGTCCTTGAAATATTTTCAGGTGGTCAGACGTTCTCAATATCGCCTTATATTTCCGTTCAACCGGTGCGGCTTGCGAGCAATCGCCAATGTTCCAAGCAGACATCTTAGACAGCTTCTTCTACCTATAAAGGCCGCAGTGATGAATTTGTGACGTCACATAAAAGAGGCGAAATCAGCGAGAACACGACTGGCAGCAGAATGTTGACGCAACACTCGTGTCTAATTTGTGTCCCACTTTCGCCTCTTTTAGGTGACGTCAAACACTTAGCAATATGGCCTTCCTACTCATGGTCACTAAAACAGTGAGAACGGCGCTCGAGCTGCACGAGACGCAGAAGCGATGTCGACGCTAGCGGTGTAGCTTCCCTGCCGTTCTCATTCTGCCAGCGTCTATGTGCCAAGAAACTGAGGGAGAGGAGGAGTCAGAACGCCGAGTGCTGGTTGGAACGATTAGGGGGTAGACCTAAAGCTAGCTGCCTTTGTCTCCACTGCACTCGAGAACGCGTATCATTGCGAAAGCCAAACGCCGGACGCCAGCGTTCCGCGTTCTTACGCGTTCGAGGAGTGCAGTGGAGACAAAGGCAGCTAGCTTTAGGTCTACCCCTAATCGTTCCAACCAGAGCTCGGCGTTCTAAGATCTTCGCGCGCTTTCGTCTCCTTCTCTCCCTCAGTTTGTCGGCGCTATGTCGCCTCGGAACGCCGAACTCCGGAAGCACCTTAGAATTTTTTGAAGCTCAAATAAATTCCTCAGAGAAGGTATTTTCAGCGATAACGACCTTCGTGCCAACGGTAGATCACTCGTAAAATAAATCAATTAAACATATAGTAAACGTAACGCTGAACACAAAAGATTCCCGCAACCAACGAGTCAATTGTGGTGACCGAAGAATAGCCCCAGCAAAATGGAAAGTTTTTTTTCTTTTTTTTTTCTTTTTTTTTTGGTGGGGGGGGGGGGGGCTGGTTACGTGCTTCGTGGACAGCTACACGCGACCTAGATAGCTGCCGAATGAAAATGTCTTTAAAAACAAATATCACTGCACGCTGATGAAACCAGAACTGGGGCAGCCATCGCTTCTCAGAAGGTCACAACGTAACCATAGACTGAGCTGTCATAAAAGTGATACCATCGAAATCTGCACTGAACTATCTACAGAGACAGCGGCCTCGTATTATAAACGCTGATAAGACAGCGCACCCCATCTAACTTTTGTGCTAAACTGAGCGCGCCGGATAATGTTTGAATCAACCTGATACTATGCTTAGACATATCTGCTTTGAAAACGACGTTGCCCTTAGAATGTTAGATATTCTGTAGCGATCGCAGAATCAAGAACTGTTTTGGTGCTTGATAGGTCCTTCGTCAGTTCAGCCAAATAGCTCGCTAACTTTGTTCTCGTTCACCGGTATAAAAACATCACGCGAAAAAGTTTTCATGGAAGAAAAAAACAAGGCTTAAAAAGTAAAAAAAAAATCTATTAAATATCTCGCCCAATGGTTTGACGAAAAAGATGTAAAAGGGCAATAAACCTAAGTATACAACTAAAATTTAAAAAAAAAATTATTGTTTCGTTATTTAAGCAAAACCAGTTATATAAACCAATGATGAACTGGGGTCGTGTTCAAGAGTGATGAAACATGTGATGATATATGTAATATATACTCTAGGTACATCTCGAAGAAATATCACCGCGTGGATTTCGGCAGTTATGACGTGGCACGAGCTTTTAAATACACCCTTCAAATTAAGTGGCCGCCAGGGATTTCAGTCATTCTATCGCTCGCCAACAAGGCCGTCAGTCACCACAGACCTGTAATGTGCGTGTAGGAAGCTGCGTGAGGTTTCGGGGAGGAGGAACAGACGTCCATGATGATGGGGGTCAGAGAAGAACGTCCGTGCCGACTGCACTTCTCGGTGAACGCGCGATGGGATCACTGAGAAGCCAGGCGGCAACCTTCTATAAAGAGGGCATACGAGAGTTTGTGCCACATCATGATGACAATTTTCATCGTTTATTATAATTTGTTTATATTGGGGGATCGGGATGGATTTTAAACAATGAAGTGACAATTACCCGAACTTTCTGCAGTGTCTAAAAACCTTCGTATGACTAGCTACACTAATTAGTGCTGTATGAAATCGTAATAAAAAACAAAACCGCACGAAGTAGTGTTCTTATATACTTTTATACCGAAGACAATATCTTGTATTATAATTTTAGGTTACGACTACCGCGCTGTTTACGTTCTAACAGATTTACAGCGATCTGTAGGATCTACACCAATTGACTGACATTGTTTGGTACGACCGCGAGATCGGCATGTTTTCGTACTTTGCACCAGCAGCATGTTGACAAACCCCCATTTTTAAGTACTTGGCTTAGTGCCCCAACCAAGAACTTTCCGCTACCGTAGTAGTAGCTGTTGTCATGGAGGCATTTCAATTGCAAAAAGAAAACAAGACAAACAGAAACACCCGCGATCTCTTGTTCGTTCTAACTGGCTCATGCTTTGTACATGTCTGAAAAACAAGAATGACTTCCAATGCAAACGAAATTATTATATCGGAAAGCGTGGGCTGGTAGCCAGCTGAATATATATTTGTTTCTTCTCAAATGTTATACACCCATCCATGTAGGTTTGAGTATATATAAAAAATATTTTTTTTAACCATAGGGAAACCTGTTGGCGCAACACTTCCCCCTTTCGCTCAAAACGTCGCTGCACCATTGACTGGATTACCAGAAAAGTCGGGTTACGTGCGCAGCGTAGTGTTGCAAGTCGTTTGGAAAAACTTAGGCTCCAGTGTATTCATGTAATGTTCCTTTTTTCTTCGCGTACCATGTTAGGTTTAAGAAACATTAAGAAATCAACCGATCAACCGGAGAGCACTCAGCTGTCATTGGTTGCGCAGAATAAAACCATTAAATAACGTTAATTAAACAAACTTTTTGTGTGTGTTTTTCATGCTTGGAAAAACGCGTTGCGGTTGAGTTGCTAACCGTATAGGTTATGATGACGGCTAAAATTGTCATGGGATATTTGTTTTCAAACAATAAACATCTTTATAAAAAACAATTATTTAATGCGATGCTTTTTTTTATGCGAGGCCGAAAGGAGGGAAGTGCAGGTCCAACATGAGCAATCTTGCTATCCAACAGACGTTGCGACATAATTAGTTTCCAGTTCCAAATGCTTTACGAGGAGCCTACCGCTGGGAATGATCGACATTTCAAAACAAAATAAAAAAGGTCACAGCCTACTCATCATGAGATATCTACATCTGATTACTACATTTCCTTTTATACTACTTCCTACAGCTTTGGGTCACTTTTTTTGTAAGTGTTGCCCCAAAGTCACTGATGCGCGATGCACGCAGACGACAACTAAAATAAGATAGAGAGATAACAGTGATTTTTGTGATGTGATCTGCAGCAGAAAAATTAGGACCTTCAGATCGAGCTTGTGTGGTACAAAAACAAGCGGGCAAAGCACAAAAAAGCTTCCTTGTATTATCAAGCTCACGAAGGTGTCGAAAATATCAGTTTCTAACATCTTCTGAAAAAAACAGTTAGCTAAGAAATATCAGATAAGAAGGAACCAAAACCCCAGTCCGCACGAAAACGCCTTCTTCCTTCGACATACACTAACGGGTCCGATGCATTTCAAAAACCGCACGCCAGTATTGCAGCAATCGCCACTACTGCTCCCAGTACAGTGCAGAAACGAGCCCTGTGTTACCAGTCTAACGCGCGCTACGACAACTTCGAGCTCCTTGCTTGGACATGGGGCTTTTCGGAGCGAGCGCAACATCTGCGAAAACATGTTGCGACGCCACTATCTCCAGCTGCTTCTACCCTTCCCGCGGGCGTGAACAAACAACGCACGTAGCATTAACGAAGCAAACAAAAACTTTATTACACGCAATTGCAAACTAGATCACGTCGCCCGCATGTTCGTATCTCGATTTTTTTCTAGCCACAAGGAGAGGCGAAAAAATGGCACCTGGTAATCGGAGACTCCGACGGACCATGCTAGTCCATGTGAGCAGAATCAAAGATTTTCCTATCAGAGACTCACCATTTCACAACATACTCTAATCATCCGGCTTTTCAGATTCAATGCACCTGAGCGACCCAAGCCGCTGCGGGGGTCTTATCTATTAAATAAAAACCGAAACAGGAGCTCATAGATTGCGCCGGCAAGGTAAGTGACGTCACGGATGTTTCTAAGGTCGTCTGCTCTGAACCGCCTGCGGCGTTGGTCGACGCATCCATTCGCTTCGTGACATTCTAGCGGTAAAACGTAGAAATAGTTTAGAGGGGAAAAAACGAAGAAACATCAAAACATCAGAAATGAATTATGATTCAATCATAATCGTCCGAGTCATTTAAATCCTCGAGCGCATAAGGTGAAAAAAAGGACCTTGGATTAGCAGATTATCCTTAGACAATTGACACTTTGGCGATGATTTGGTGCGTAACGGTCTATGTTTAGCTCGCCTTTCAGAAATGGGCTGCAAGGGCTCCATCTCTCGGCGCCTGTACGCAGCTGGGGGAGGAGAAATCTGCTTGGAAACTCGCGGTCGATATGAAACGTTATCTAGTCGCCATTTTCCGTTCGGATCTGTAGTTGTTGACGCCTCCATATGGCGATGGTATTTTTAGGCATATCGAGGCTTGTGCGTCTTTCATCTCCCTCAATTCCCTTCTCTTCTTGTTTTACCGTTCAGTGAAATATTCAGTTGAGTTGAGCGCACTCCGTTCTTTTTGTCATTGATTTCAGTGCTGCTTTACCTTTTTTAGAGCATGTACCATCTAGCCCGGCTTAATACATTGTTAAAGCATACATTGGACTGTCTTTATATTTTAAAATGGGAAGCGTTTTAAATTACCGTTTCCGAAGTTTCAGCTTCACCATTAACTTCCCTACAGCAAAACCTAGTATAAAGTTTCGCCATCTGAAATATGGAACTGGAAATCTCACTGGATTCTGTCTGGATTTCATGTTTTCAGAAATGGTTCCTTTGTCTGCGATCTGGATACCACAATTTTAGTAAGAGTTTCACTTAGATATCTTGTTCCATAATCAAAATAGTTAAAAGTTATATTGGGTTTTGGGGCAGGGTCTTGCAGCACATCTCAACGTTACGCACATCAGTGGTGAATAAAAGAAAAAAAGTCACAACCTTCAACAAAAGTTGCGCGATACTTTGGCGCGAGAGATACAAAATGAAAGTTACTTAACTATATCTTTAAACATCAGGCATCTGTGATACTGGTGGAGTCAGGGATACCAGAGTCTTGCTATCTGCTCGCGTAATTTCTACAGCTCTTTGAAAGTAGGGAATCAGCTAACCTGGTGAAGGATCTGCTGTCTACTCTAGATGCGGCCCCTTACAACCAACCTTGGTGTGTAAAAGGCTCATATTTTATTTTGATGATGCTCCCGGCCCCAACAGTGTTTCGTAGGTCTGGCGAGAAAGCGCGTGCGGGTCGTATGTCAAAGTAGCTGTGGTCTTAAAAAAAGAATGCGTCCATTGATAAAAGGAATTTAGAGACTAAGTTTTTACATAAAAAGTTCCTCTTAGTTATCATAGAACTACCGGCTTCTTCGGCCTACTTCGCAGAAATAGAAATAGCGCATAATACAAAGTTTTCGTAGATCGCTTACGCCGTCCCGCAAGGCTCTCCGCAACTCGCTATGCTACCCGGAACTCTACAGTCAAGGCCATCGGCGTGCAGGCGCATTAGCGGCTTCTTCGTTGCGGAGGGCTTAGCGGAGTGGGAAACGCGGTCTACGAAAGCTCCCTAATGTAATGATTTTGCTATTACGAGAACTCGATATGCAGAAATCAACTGGACCAGATAGCATTCCTATGATTATATTGAACAACTTTTCAAAAGATATAATGAACTATTTATGAATTCGTTCTAACCAATCATTAAGAAGTCAAAAGCTTCCAACAGAACTAAGAATGTCAAATGTGGTGTCAATACACATATTGGGAACTAAAAAAGGTGTAGAAACTTATAGGCCAATTTTCTTAACTGGCACAAGCTGGAAACGCATGGAACATGTGATTCATAGTAACCTTATTACTCACCTGAATGTAGAATGCTTTCTTATCCGCGTTCAGCACGAATTTCGTTCTGGAGCATCTTAGTACAGTTCTTGTGAAAGTTTTCAATTTTCTTGGTGGCGCCAGTGATACTGATAACGATTTGGACACTTTGTGATTTTAGGAAAGCTTGCTAACTTGTAAACCATTAATTGTTTTTTGATTAGGTTACCTCCTTGTCACTTGATAGCAACGTATTGACATGGTTGAGGGATTATCTAAGCGAACGAATGCAAAGCGTACTTAATGGAGAAAACTCTGATTATGTAAATGTCACTTTCGGTGCTCCCGAAGTTTTTGTTCTGGATTATTTGCTCTTCTTGGTCTAAATAAATGGTAGAATTATTGGCATCGAATCATACATGCGACTGTTTGCTGATTATTATTTAATTACTTTATTTAAAGAATAATTGATTCCAACGATATTAATATGTTAGAGTGACATCGACAAAATTTATAATAGGTGTTGCGACAAATGAAGAATGGTTTTAGATGTAAAAAGTGTCATTTTTTAAGGAAACTTATCACGGACCCCCCCCCCCCCTCTCTATAAAAAGATTGATGTGAAAATCTCTCGATCTATTGTCATCTTACACAAACATCGGTCGTTGATTCCAAGCTGGCTAGCACTTAAATTATATTACTAATTGGTGCATTCTCATCTCCCTAATTTTTTTGTGTGTGGTGTTCTACAACTAAAACAATTTTAGAAAGGCTCTTTATCATCCAAAAAAAGGCAGTACGCGGCATCAAAAGTCCTAATCGCGTAAAGCACACTGCTTCGTATTTTGAAAATCACAAGTTACTTAACATTAGCCGATAGTTTCATATAAAACTTTCAATTTATAAATGGAATGATGTAATTATGGCGAATTCGTCTGGGCCCGCATTGCAGCGGTGCAGTGCAGTTCGTGGTACTGGGGAGGCTAGAGGAAAGAAGGGAGCTTCATTCTCTCCCGCCAGCCTTCCGTGTACTAAAGTGGAAAGAGTGTACTGTACTGCACGGGTGCGGCTTGCCCCAGACGAATAGGCCAGAGACCAAATGAACCCTTTTATGTATTCCTTCGGAATACTACTGAACATAATTCGAGACTTGTATCCTATAAAATATCAGGGTTAAGAACAACTTACGAGAAAGGGAAATTAGCATATTTAATACCTCATTTCTTAAACAATCATCCAGGTGTTATGGAAATGATACGAAATAGTGTTACTCATTTTAGCTTCAGAAATAATATAAAAATAAATCTAATGACATGTAGGATATAATAATTGCCAATTTATTTCCACATATCATTGCGTTTAAGATTGTCAGTGATTTGTTGTGCTTGCAACTGTATAAATAGAACGTATAGCTGTATAAATAGAACGTGTAGATGAAGCCGAAAAGAATAATGAGCCATTCCACTTTGTGAAGGTGGATTAAATCTGTTTAGCACACGACACAGACGAGACACAGATATTTGAAGAAAGGTGCGAACACATTTATTGAATTCATCGGTAGTCATCGATCAAGTGCAAGTGGTCACCGACAACACTTGCAGCGCACGAGTCCGCTTTGCAGGATCCCAGATATTGCCGATGTTGGTGAAGTCGTTGTCGAGCCACAGCCGATCAAGCACCCTATTCGCGATTTTCACGAACTAAAGGGGGCGCCACCGTCGTTAAACATGGCGGACGAGAGTAGGTCGTATTCCTCGTTGAGTATGAAAAATATCTTAGATTTCTTGGATTGCACGGTCGAATCACGTTGCTACGTGGAAGCAGAACGTTTATTAGATGCCAAACACCTTCTTCTCGTCGGGATCAAGGAGCGCAAGGGCAGCGATCTGAAAATTGTGAGCCTTTGCCTGCAAACATCGGGACTCCAAGCCCACCCGCACGTTATCTCGACGCAGTTTGCGAACGTCCACGGCGACATTCAGATAGTCGAGAGCGAGTGTACTTGCAAGGCAGGGAAATCGGAGAAGTGCAAGCACTCGTCCGCTACGCTAATCCACTGCTACAGGTGAGTGGCCAGGACCTGGCACACTTTGTCACGCAGTCTACAGCAAGTGTGGCGCTTGTCAGTCTGTAACATACTTCTGCCTTTTCATGTTCCTTTTTCCTTGCGTATCGATAAATAAAACATGGTGCAACTTATTGTAGACCTACCGTTTGCTGAGTGCTTTAAGCTGTGTTTGTCTACAGCGCTGAAACTAAATATAAGTGCGCATAAACGGTTTCCGTAATTCGCAGGCGAGCGATGGGACGAGCGACGGCGACAGCAACAAGAGTCAGCGACGAGCAACGGAGATTTCTCACCGTCGCCCATCGCGTCGCTCGGTTTTCGTATTTCTAGAACACGTCGTCATCGCCTTGGTCACTCGCATGTAAGCGATTTGGCGAGCGACGGCGACCCGCTTCGCTGTCGCACGGTCACTCGCGTGATGAGGCAAACCGCATGAAAGCGACGGCAGCAAGCGACCAAGGCGATTAGCGACGTTTTCTAGAAATCCAAAAACCGAGCGACGTGACGAACGGCAGTGAGAAGTCCCCGTCGCTCGTCGCTGACTCTCGTCGCTGTCGCCGTCACTCGTCTTATCGCTCGCTAAATCGTTCGGCCCTCACTTTCAAGCGGTTTTCCTCGTCGCGCGACTGACCGAGCCTCGCCAAATTGTTTACACGCGGTTAATTAGTCGCGCTCCCACAACGGTGCCTTCGTTTAAGCTATTATTATTTAATACTAGTGTAATGTTAAATAGTTACCACTAAAAAGTGTGGTGAGCGAGAGAGAAAGAATGTCAGTGTCAAACGCTTCTGAGGCATTTTACCCGTAGACAAGTCGGCCTGTACCAAAAGCACGGGGTGCCTCAGCTGGCATGCTCGCCAAAATGTAGGCCGTTCTTCGCTGCACACACATCAAAAGCTCATTCACAGAATAGCATTTGACTACGCTTGGCTGCATTGAGGGACATTATGTAGGGTTGCGAAGGCGAGTCAACGGGACACCCGTGCCTCATATAAAGCGTGGCAACCAATTCTGGAGTATTTGGCAGGCAGCATACTAAGTAAGCATGTCCTGGTGATTTGCGTACTTAACTCGTCGTGACCTAGTCAAACACAACTGTGTGAATGGACCTTTAACATTTCATTCATACACAAAGAAATCTTTTTATATCAATTCTCATGACAAGAAAACCTAGAGGGAAACTCAAAGAACAACTTAGTTTTGTGACTCATCCTGTGAAATACCTGCTTTCCTTTCATTAAACTATTTTGAGCGCTAGCATGCAGCTCCATTACCCTTTCATCAAAAGATACCAACATTGTACTTCCAGGGCCAGCCTTGCATCACTGGATGATCTGAGCTGCACCGACATTGAGTGTGAATGGTCCGCCAAGAAGAAAGGTGTGCAGCATATGTATGAGGCGGTGGCACTGTCGAAGTTTTGCCATGTGAGCATAGAACCCCCAGTCGTGGTAACCGCTCATGAGCAGGGCGTCATGGCAGAGCTGCTGCTACAGGCAGCACCACAATCGGCAATTGCACAACAGAGGTGAGACGATTCCTTGATCTGAAGAGCTTGCATGAACAGACGTGCATTACCCTTTCTGTAATTCTCTCTGTCTTTCTGTAATTGGGGAGATCGAGCAATCAAGACGTTTGCTCTCCCAACCTATCTGGCAAACTAATTGTTGGATGGCAACGGATATCAGCAGACAAAACATGTTTTTTCTGCTCGGTTACCTGGACACGAGAGCAGCAATGTGTCAGATCGCAGACCGCTTAGCGGAGTCATCAGATCAGCCCTGCATTCAAACAGTGTTGAACCTCAAATGGCTTTAGCTTGTATTGGCCCCCGAGGAGGAGGCTAAACTGAGTGTAGCTTGTTCTCCACCTTTAAAGAGGAGATCCACATAGTAAATACGCACATAGCCCCATGACGAAACAATTGACCTAAACGTAAGCACACGAGTCAGGTGCATCAAACGTTTTAAAAATATTGTGTTCGAGCTAAATTGTGCCCTCAATTAGGTACACCATTTAGCTTCTGTACACCACAAGTACCTCGTCGTCATCAAGAACAGAAAATACCTCAAGCTCTTTGTTACTGTGCAGAATAAGCATTGCACACAAACTTTGAGAAATACCACCACAAGCAGAAGTAGGCAAAGAGTGAGTCTGCTAGTGCATGAATACTGAACTAACTTCGGAGCCGGTGCAAGGTATCACAGAACTGGGGCTGAACTCGTGCATCACTGGGATGAATCGAACACGCCAGTCCAGCGGCCATGCAACTTCCGGTGGAATTGAATGCATCGGTTTCCGTAGTGCCTGATCTAGTTCAGTCAGTTTAGGCAAATCGGATCGATACATTATTTCATATCTGTCTATCTCTGTTCGTTGCATTTCCAAAATTCTTCTGTTTCTTTTAGGAAACGAAAACGAAAACCAAGGGTCCCGAACTCTGCTCTGGACGTCACCCCTTGTAAGCGATTTTTCATATATTCGTACAATGCAATAGTGTTCCCTGCATTCTCCGAGTACTTTCTGGCAAACGGTACATGCTAATGCCAGAGGAGCATCAGTCTTCTGAAGTGTGGGTGTACCTTCCATAAGCTCTTGCAGACATGTTTTGGTGTTTGTGTACGTGTCCCCGCACTCGTGTGTTTAGATTCGCGCATCCGGCCATCCGGCGCGGCGACCCAGATGCTGCGCCTTGGGTTGCACCAAGCCGTTCTTCGTTATGCGCAGCAAAAGTAAGGGTGGACTGGTTTCGGACGCTGGAACCCAGCGTCTGAAACCTGCAACCGCTAACGCCATATCCTCGAGCACCGTCCGCCAAAACCGGAGTAAAGGCCGACACTTCGAGCTGGAAGCAGTCGCCTCGGCTGCCGGCATTCTATTTCAGTATTCTGCTCATGCTAGCTAGCCCCACTTGTTTTTTCCGGCTTTTGCCTACGCGGCGATCTCACACAGAATGTGTGATGTATATCCACAACGCATGACGCTGTTCGAGCTCTCGAGCATCCAGTTCGACGTCAACCCCTTCATGGTCCATGGGAAAGTGCACGTTCGCGATTCGCAGGACTGAACTGAACTTTACCCAGAACACCTGACTGGGGAGCAAGGGATAATCTCGTCATTAGAACCTCTCGACAGACGCCACCTAACGGACGCAAAAAGCCTGATCATGTAATCGAAGTTATTCTAGTTATCTAAACATTATTTCATTTCCTTCACAAATCAATGTCGCATTACTAATTAATAAAACGTCAGCACCCGGCCATTGCTGACATGGTGCAGTCAGCAGAATTTGCAGAATTAAACGAAACTGGTGGCCATGCCCTGATCATGGACTCCAACAAAAGGAAAGAATGTTACCAATCAGGATACGATGGGTCAGAAAATACAAGACATCAAATTTTAACTCCAGCAGTTAATTCTGGCCTTCAACAACGCACTTCCTACATGGCAACCTGAAATTGGCATCAACACGACGAACGGAAATGAACCAGAATGACAGGTAAATTTTACGAATGCTTCTGCACTGGACGCGACAACGCAGGTGAGCGGCAATGCAACAACAGTCGATGTGCTGTCAGTCACCGTCCCGACTCCCAACGCAACAAACTTGCCGAGACCCTACGACAGTCCCCAAGGCCTTTCCACGTCCGCTCCCAAGCGACACTTGCATGCGATTGCTACATTCGAGGGGAAGTCATATTAAAACGTCGCTGAGTGGCTCTGAGAGAATGAACGGGTGGCTTTCTTCGCAAATTGGACACAATGCCTCACCCTGCTCAGTGCCGTCACCCGACTTCACGATGCTGCACGAGACTCACACAGGTCCTATGGTTCCCCGATCAACGACTGGAATGTATAGAAGGAAGCCGTCAAGGAACGCTTCCAACGAAAAAGGGACTTCAACAGTTTCTGGGGTACCAGCAACATCGACAGCTCCGCTACAACAAGAGCATTGTGCACTACATCTACGCGAAAAATGACATGCTCGAGCGAGCTTCCTGTGAGCTAGGAGCCAGCGAACGGATCTCCCTGATCCTACTCGGAATCACCGAAGACAGGTGGACCAATCTCCTGGCAGCCCAAGGCTGTAAGTCGGTCCTCGAGCTTATTGACTTCGCGACGACCCTGGACCACCCAGAGAAAAGACGCAACCATGCAAACAAGGTACGCACTAACCTACGACATCAGCGCAGCAAACAACAAGCGCTCCGACGAGCGCCCCATCCCCGAGTCCCTTCAGACGCACAAGGCGGAGCAAGTGTTTTAATTGCGACCAGCTCAGTCACCTCTCCAGAAACTATCCAGAACCGAAAACTACAGCGACCATCCGCGCAGAGGTGAAACGCGTGCAAAAGGGCACAAGTTTAAGTGAGATTAATATACACTGCTTCTTGTGCACGACAGGAGGTTCCCTCCTTATCGTCACCGCCTTCACGGAGAGGAATCGTCCTCTAAAGACGTGCATCGACACTTGGGGCCAACCTATCGGAACATCGACCCCAGGGCACTACCCCAGGACGCTTGCGTGTCGCTGTGATCCCCAAAAAATCTTTCAACGTTTGGGACAAGGTGATGCCTGACAAGTGCACGTCTCTGACGATCAGCGTCAAATCAACGACGGTCAAGGTACCGGAAATACTCATTCTTCTGCCCCCCACGTCAATCGACCTACTTCTCGGATTGGATTGGCACCAACTCGCTAACGTAGAACTCATGTTTCAGGTTTCGAACAGCATAACCATTGCTCAACTACCACAATGGCACAATTTACCCGCAGAGGTTCCGAAAGCAACAATCTCCGGAGAGGCACTATTGTCAACCTTTCACGAGGAGCTGCCCTAAGCCAAATGTCTGGCCATGGTTGTGAAATTGGAGCCAGCATGAAACAACACCGAAACAGCCCTAATGCAGCGAATCCATACCGCTGTGTACAGCATTACCCAAGACGCTTCACCAGAAGAAAGCAAAAAGCTCTTCGCAATACTCACAAAACACCACGCCGCGTTCACGACAAAGGAGAAACAACTGGGCATCTGCCCACACGCCGAGCACTCCATCGAGCTACATGATGAAATCCCCGTGGTGCCGCAGCCCAATCGATGTTCCCCAGCTGACTGGGGATTCATCAAACGACAGGGCAAAGACTACTTGGAACGTGGAGTTGTTCGCGAAAGCAAAAGCGAGTATGCTGCACCGACGCTTGTGGTCATCCAGCCCAATCATTCCTTGGCTCCCAGACAGATGGTTCACGACTACTGCTTATTGAACGCCAAAACAGTCAACCCAGTCTATCTAATGCCTTGAATGGACGATGCACTCAATGATGTAATGAGAGACGGCTCACGCTACTTCACTGTTATGGACGTCAAGACCGCCTTCCTAACCATCCGAGCGAAACTTGAAGATTTCCACAAAACAGCCTTTGTCACTCCAGATGGAAAGTATGAGCATCTCCGCATTGCCTTTGTTCTGTAAAGCACCCCAAACCATGCAAATGGTCGTGCGAAGGACTTTCCCGAACGGCAACACGCATGGATGACATTGGCCAAGGTGCGACAACCATAGTTGAGACTCTCAAACTTTTGGACGAAGCCCTACGACGCGTCTTTGTTGACGGACTCCGCATGGACATCATGAAGTGCCAGTTTATCCGAACGAGCATTCAATTTCTCGGGAACGTGATCATGGTAGAAGGAAGAATACCCGACCCTCAGCGCGGCACTTCTGTTGACAAGTTCCAGCTGGAGAAAGATGCAAACACCTTCACTCGTTCCTACAATTCCTAAATCACTTATGAAAGTTCTCTCGGGCTTTGCAACACGATCATTGCCGTTGCGTAACCTACTGCTGAATGACACGCATTTCGAGTGGTCTGACTAACATAAAAGGAGACTATTTGAAGCATCGTCTGAAGAATCCGCCAGTTCTGGCCACCTTTCGCAGTGAGTGCCCCAGCTCAGTTCACACGGACGTGAAACAAACAGGCTTTGGAGCGAATCTGATGCAGATGCTTGTCGGGTGCGACAAGGTAATCGAATACGCAAGCGGATCTTTGAACGCATACGACAGCACCCTGCACATCAACCTTCTGAAGTGCATGGTACTACATTGGGCAATCACGGAAAAGTTTGCAATTTACTTGCACAGAGGACCACATTCACTGTCATTACGGACAGCATGTGCCTCACATACCTCGTGAAGAACGGCCTGACTGACTGAAGATTTGCACAATGGATCCTCAACCTCTCAGGCTATGTGTTTGAAATTGTACACCGATCGAGTAAAGCAAACAAAGCGGATGCCCTCTCACGTTACCAAGACCTGGAAGACTCCCTGACTGTTCTCATCTTCGCCGGAGTGGCAGACCCCTGACTCATGTGCCTAAATGCGCAAGTGAGTATGAACAGCCGCCTACGGAGACAGCAGCAGCTCGACCAGCTGTGCTAACGACTAGCATCACGGCGCGGAAATAACCATGGATGATCGAATGGGATCTTAGTGAAAATGGACAAATCCTTTCAGAGAATCGTTGTGTCAGCCACGCTTCGGGACACTGTTATGAACCTCTGTCATGACTCGACTGGACACATGGACGTCAAGCAAACAACAGAGCAAATCAAGAGAAACTACTGGTGGCCTCAGATACGCGTTCGATGCCCCGACGGGCGATAAAGAAAGTTATGCAGCAGTCATCAACGTCGAGGATGACACCGCAGGTCAGCAACAGTCAAGGACGCGCAAACCTATGGCCTACCTGGCAGATTACGCGTAGGTGTGATTTGAAGACAAATCAGTTTTAAACCGGGGCGTGTTAGCTAGCCCCGCTTGTTTTGTCCAGCTTCAGCCTATGCGGCGATCTCACACAGGATGTGTAACGTATATCCACAACGCATGATGCTTTTCAAGCACGTGAGCATCAAGTTCGACTTCAACCCCCTTCACGGTTCGTCGGAAAGTGCACGTTCGTGATTCGCAGGACTGAGCTGAACTTTGCCCAGAGTACCTACCCCGGGAACAAAAGATTGTCTCGTCATCAGATTGATTTGACACACGCCACATAACAGTCGCAAAACGCCTAATCATGTAATCGAAGTTAATCTAGTTAAATAAACGTTATTTCATTTTTTTAAATCAATGTCGCATTAACTAATTAATGAAACGTCGACACCCGGCCATTGCTGACACTCATAGAAGCCTAGCTTGCCAAGCCCTTGATGGTTCCAGTGAGGCTTGTTACAAGCTCAAGCCTGAGATTATAATTCATTTTTCCTAAGCAGTGCATAGAGAAGCAAGGGGTGACCTCACGAACAGTGGCCTGCTTGGAGTCCTACACTCTTAGAAAAAAGGGTATCGATAGTCCTCCCTTAGGGGAGGAACGGTCTTGTAACCTATGTTCCTTCAGAAAGGGAGAAACTTTCGTCCCTGAAGCAGGGGAGCAACTAGTTCCTCCGTCGCCTGCATCTCATTATGGCGGCCCTGAATCGAGCAAATCGGGCTCAATAAGGCTTACCGTGGACGCTACGTCTCTTGTACGGGACGAGAGGAGCAGCAAATAAAAGCGTAACACGAGCTTTCCGCGAACTGTGTTTATTTCCGAAGCCAGATTCCCCCACAGGTACAGAAACTTGCGTTTCGAAAGCAGTTACTCAGTCTTCTCGTCGACAGCACTGCGATGTTAATCGGAGACAACCGATACCCAGTTACTTCGCGCACTTCACGTCTTACCTTTGCTGTTTCTCGAGTCACAATTCCCTCGTCAACCGCATATCACGGAGGAATGGCAAACCAATCCGCGAAACCAAAAGCCGCTCTCAAAAGAACAAACTCGAAGCCGCTGTTTATCGCGTAGCGTGAAAGAAGGTTAAATCGCTTGCCACCAGATGGCAGGGTCAAGCAGAGTAATTGCAAGTAGCTAGGCTAGGTGGCGCTAGGTACTGCCCAATTCATGTTCTACAAAAAAATGTTTATTTCCTCAGGCCACCATTCCGCTGCGGGACCTTCGGGAACCTCCACTATACACACATCACGCATACTACAAGCATCAGGTGAACATACATTGAGCGTATACACATACATTGCACATACAAACATCAATACAACGGCACACTGACCCGCACACTACACCCGACCTCCGCGTTTCCGTCTTTTATACTGGTCGTTTTGAACGTACAGAATTTCTCGGTGACTGAATAAGCAATGAAAAATATACCCAGCACGTTGATTTTTTTCCAGCAATGTCATACATCTGAGAGTATTTTTAATGGCTCAGGGGATGAATCTCTTATTGAAAAGCAAACGCTCGATCATGCCGTAATTATTTGAAAGCCAATAAATCAAGCCGCTCCAATGCGGTTCGAAGCCATGAGTTTGTTTCGCCGCACGGCAAGTCGTAGCCTGTATTTCTATTGTAGTGTTTGTTTTTCTATTTGTGCTGTTCGCGCACGGTTGCAATTGCTGTCTTGAATTAATCTCTGTAGAGCGGATATTCACTCAGCTGGAAGTGATGCTTCACAGGCTGAGAAATCGCTTTTCGATCAACTTGAATGCATTCAAAGCCGCGACTTGCGGCAGGTGTTAAGTGTACGGAGCTACTCCGTGGCGAGCACGAAAAGTTCTAGCGCTCATCCCAGCGCGCCACTTGGAGGGCAGTTTCTCCAGGAACCGTAGTATATTTAATCAGTAAAATAATGGGTAGCTTTTTTTTCGATTTTACCTACTATTCTTTTTCAATGCTAAAATTCCAACATGTAAATATACGTTCTTTCCGTCATGATTTCGTACTGTTCAGTCCTTTCCTCGGAGAGCAATCGCTCTCAGGGACAAGACAACCGACAGTCACATTGGCCACTGTATGTTAGGAGCTTACTGTTCAGACCAGCGTTCCAACATGACTATCCGCACGTTGATCGATTGCACCTAATCCCTCAAGTGGTATTAAACTTTTTAATGTAGAGCGGAATGTCAACCTGTGGCACCCCGCCCCCTCCGATCACGGCCCGACCAGCAGCATCAATGCCCGACAGTTTACGTCATCTCATCTTGTTGTTACACTGCTGATACGCGAACACACGGTCATATCGGCGATAATTCCAGTCTTCTGTTCACAACCCACAACACTGCCATCACGATGTTGCTGCTATGTTGCTGACACGCACAAATACAGAAGCACGTTGAACGCCGGTTGCACTCGGCATCGGAAAACAGAACCGAACTCAGCACGGAAGGCACCCAGGCAGCCGGCAGCAAAACCTGCCTGTCTTGGACGCAGTTCCTGCGATATCCATAACGTCGAAAACGTCGAAACAGTTCCGCGTGGTTTACGGTCATCTTACCCAGTGTACGTGGCGCTGCTGGCACTGCTCCTGAAATTCGCTGTTTCTAGCGGCTTCGTTTGCTCGTTTGATAAAATATTAGTGATAAAAACGTCAATGCAACCGAAATGTTCCGCACGTTTGGACTAGAAGACGGAATTACAGGCGGCCTTCGCTGCCGCTGAAGCTCAATCAACTCAACAGCATTTATTAAACAACGTGCGCGACCTGCTCGAAAAACGAAACCGAAAGAAGATGCGTCGGGAGGGCGAAAGCTTTCTCCTGTCTGTCTGGAGAAGGAGGAAAGCGTCTCGTTCCTCCCTTCTTCTCGTGTCCGCTTGGGGGCGCGTCAGTAGAAGGGAGGAAGACGCGCCGTTGCTACTTCTTTTCCTCCATTTTTTCTTAGAGTGTAGCTTGCCCTGACCCACAGCTGCCATGTCCCCTCAGCGATGCAAACCCCCAACTGAATTTGGCGAGCGGATTTTAGTAGACGACACTGGAACAGATGGCGTTGGTTCTTGCTGGCTTCGGACGCTGTATTCATGTGCACACCCATTCAGCTGATGCTTCAATAGGGAGTTTTAGAATAACATACGCAATTTTAGCGCACCACTAGCGCTAACTTTTGCACTTGTGTTAGCGCACGCGACGCATGTGAGTTTTAGAATAGCGTTTCTCTGCCGCGACGCAAAAGCCCAAGCATCTCGCGCTTGCAACACCAGCAAGATACAGTCACCATTTTTATTTCACACATGAAATGCTGTAACTTGATAAAAAAACAAGTTTTTTGGTCCAGAGTAACATTTTGCATTTGTTTAAACGGGAGAATGCGACGCGAGCGGTCGACTGGTCGTGTCCGCATGCGTCGCCTCGGCAAGAGAGGTTTTGTGTACTGACCTTCGCCGATAAATGTTCGCGCGTCGCAAGCATCAAGTTCCCGGTGATCGTTGCCCACCTTACTGGGTTTTCCAAACCGAGTGCAATGTCGTCCCGTATTGAAAATCGCAGTCGTGAGAATGCCGCCGACGTCGCGCTCGCGACGCCGCCAATGCGGCCACAGCCATGGTCCTGGGAACCGCCATTTTTTTACTGTGCTCGTCTTGGCTTTAGTTAACTTCTCACCACGAATCCTCCTTGGAGGAGTGCAAAGACTATTTGCGTATGCACGCAATTTCCAAGAAATAGCGCACGCAAAGTGAAAAACGTGGTTAGCGTTCGGTGCATGTGCAGTGCCGACGACGCTATTCTTTGCGTATGCAAAGCTTTAGCGTGCGCTATTCTAAAACTCCCTATTGTCACGGTGACTGTGAGCATAGCAGTCCAACTTTATTGTGCGGAAGGACACAATGGTGAGGCTAGATCAGGTGCATGCTCAAGTTCTTTCGCAATGCACGTCGTTGGCCAGATTATGCACAAAGAGTTCAGAGTAAGGTCTTAATTCTAAGGGCTGGGTTTCCCCAGCATTTTACACTAAAAGTATATTTTTTGCCCCATAACATGGGGCTAATCTACCGATGTGCCCTACTTTTGAAATGAAAGATTGTTTAATCTAATTACATTTCTTTTGACTTACGCCAGCCCACTTTATCATTCAGGACATTGTCAACTAAACCCTGTTGGTTTGATCTTTTCTGCAGTGTTGGCTGCCCCTGTGCCACTTATGACACTGCTGCAACGGGAAGCCACTTCACTGGATGGCAAGAGCTTCGGGGAAGTCCTCCTACGGCTCTGCCAAGTCTACGGAACAGATTTGGCTGTCAGTCAAGTTGAGGCAGCCACAAGGAGCCAGGCAACTTCGCCTGCTTGGCATACATACAGGAAGGGGCTGGTGACAGCCAGCATAGGCCACACATGCTTCACGAAAGCAAGGACGATATTGCGAGCAAAGGCTGATGTGAATGTGGCACCGCTGCTCAGCTTAATTTTGCGGTCGAACCCGGTTTCCACACCAGCGATGAGGGCAGGTGTAGAAAAGGAAGGGCCTGCAAAGGAGTTGTACATCGAGAAGTTGAGGGCTGCAGGACATGAGGCCTCAATCGAGGAGGTTGGCCTGCTCCTTCTGAAGGACTTCCCACTTGTAGGGTGTTCGCCAGACGGTATTGTTTCATTTAGTTGCGACTGCTGCAAGGGCAGGAAGGTACTGCTGGAGGTGAAGTGCCCTGGCAAACTAGAAAATGCTTTCTCTAACTTTAGTAAGAGGCAGGTAAAAATTGAATATGTCACGCAGGTGAATGTGCAGATGGCAGTGTCCGGAATTTACAGCACTAACTTCTTTGTCTATGTTGATGAGAATACATTCTGTCTACGTCACCTTGTTTTTGATGCCGTGAAGTTTGAAGAATTTAAAGAAACAATTCACGAGGTCTACGAGAGACATATCTTTAATGAGCTTTTCCAACGTGTTAAGGTGTGACATGTGTTTAAGAATGGGCTGCATGCACATCCCTAGGTAGAGTGGTGGGCAAAGCTAACAAAGCCGCAGGAGCGTGCGGCCTCAAGATCACTCCCATGCGTCGTGCCGGCAGCTAGACGAACCACCTTTATTGGGCGGTGGCTGGTTGCGAGGTTAGCAGCTGTCATCGTCTCACTGTCCGTCCTTGCTAGTTCTGATAGCGCTGTTCTGCTGTGGACTGGCGCTTATTTGCCTCGGGCAACATTCTCTACGCTCACATAGCTATATTCAGTTACCTGAGCCCAAATTGTTCAAAATCTTTTGTGTCGGGAGTGTTGCTGACACTAGTTGTTTGAACATTTCATATTACCTTGGTTACGCTTGTAATACTCCCCTGATCGTGCATCCTGGGAATTATTTAAAAAAAACAAAGCAATGACAACTGTGTCCTGCTTTTTCTCAGTTTTTTATTAGTTTGATGAGCGTGTGGTCAACTGACCGAATATTGCGAAGCCAGCATAGACGGTACCCACGAGGTGAATGACTTTCAATATATAGTGACACAGCACTATCAGAAATGGGCTATCAGAAATGGCATGGAAGGATAGCCGGATGATGATAGCTGCTTATCTCGCAACCAGCCACCGTCCAATGGAAATGGTTTGCCTCGCTGTCGGCACGACGCGAGCAAGTAGTCTGAGGCAGCACACTCCTGTGGCGTCGTTGGCTTTGTCCACCATTGTATGTTTAATGTGTTGTGTGTTTACTTTTATTTTCCTATGCAAGGGTCACTGTTATATTAGATATATATGTCCAACAAAAAAAATAGTAAGAATTGTATAATCTTTGTCTGCCCATTGTATTGAATGAAGGAAGATTCACCAATATCGCATGCAGCACCCTGCATGGGCAACTGTAAAGTGCAATGCATGCATATTAATTCCACATATAATTTGCAAGTCCATTGTCTAAACAGTGAAATTATTTATTTACATGATTCAGATACACACGACACAAAGAACTATGTTTAAATGCACAGGTGCTTCCCAATCTTGCATGGCAGTGCTTCCGAAACTCCTGCCACCCCATGAAAATATAAAATATTGTGTCGGGACCCCTGCCCGCGCTTTTCACGACGCTACGAGTTTGTTGATTTCATTTGCATGAGTAGTGGCAGTCCACTTATTAAAATTGATGCTGAAATGTTTGATTAACAGGTAATTCAGTCAGTGTGAGCTACCTCAACTGGAATCCATAGCAAAACAAAAACGTACGGCAGCAATAGATCGATCTCGCTAAGCATTCGTCGCATGCTTGACGCCGCCATAACTTTAGTTCACAGGAGGCAGACGGCCGTGCATGCTAGGGCTCGTGCTCCACACGCGCAGAGCTTCAGCGGGCTTGTCGCACGTGCAGAAAGACTAAAGTTCCCTCGATGCATTGCGGCAGCGGTGGCGTAGTCAAGCTGGCTGGTGAGATCGGTCTATTGTTTAAAGCACTGTTGTATGGAATGCTTGATTTGAATTGAGGTACCCAAAACCAAACTAGCAAAGCACAATTTATAAAAACCAAACTAGCAAAAAATAACTGATGAGATCAAAGACTGCTTGAATTAACTCTGCAAAATAGTACTCTCAGGCATCCATTGACCCGCCGTGCACTTTGGGTCATTCACAGGAATCTTTCCTCGGCGAACAGCGATGCAGATAGGTTCGTTATTCCTGCAATCACTAACATGATGTCATCCATAATGCCCAGCATGCTCCACGGAATCCTACTAGCTAAAATTTTGAATATTTTCATTCGCTGAATTGCTCGTTCGACATGTACGCGAGCCGACGCAATCTTCTGCGTCTGCAGGGCTTGTTGCTTTGACAGCTGCACTTGTTGCCTGAAAGGAGGCCTGATGACTGTGATCAGTCGATCTTCACAAAATGAATCAATTAAAAAGCCACGATCAATCATTATTGCGTCCACCACTGGCAACAAGGAGTCGAGGACGCCACTTTGCTCAAAAATGGCTTTGTCTGAGGCCCTGCCACCATAGCCCTTGCTTATATGGGCAATTACGCCACCTGGTGTAACGCTGATCATGTATTTACACGTAAATCCTTTTTTGTAAAAGGAGTAGGTGAGCAGCGCACACCTCAAGCACTTAGGTTGGGCTATTGCCATTTCTGTGCAGTCTAGCACAAGCCGGACATTCTGGAAAGGCCGGAAGTGCACTGGCATGTTTTCGAGAGTTACCTCTTTTGAGGGAATGCTAACAACTGAGCGCAAGATCTGGGACAGAACTCTTGTTGTTTCGACGATTATTCTAGTGCATGTCGAAAGAGAACACCTAAACAAGTTCTTCAGGAATGTTGTTGAGACATTGTGTTTTAACTTCATCATGGTGAGAACCACTCGTTCTCTTGCACACAACTGATGCTTGTTCGTTAACCTTACAATCTTCCCATAACACACCACAAGTGCATTAAGCACTTCAAGGGATGGGAGCCCTGTAAACGAGTTCACATTGTCTTTTGTGAGGAGGGATGAAAAGCTTCCTCCGAAGTCGCCGCTCGAAACTTGTGTCCCTCGGTCTTGATTGCTGACGGGCTCAACTCCAGCAGTGCGTGCATACATGCCAGCCAGCACCTCTGCCATTTCTCTTTCATTGGCAGAAAAAAGGCCATCTTCTTCATCCAGAAGGAGCTCCTCGCAAGGGTCACTGTTTTCCTAAAGAGACCAAAACATAATAAACATCTCATTGAATGGCACAAAGCGACTAGTTTGCTGTTTTTATCTATGCTGCTCCCACCATCCGGTCTCAATAATTAGAAGGTGCTTTCGGTTGAAGGTCGCAAACAACTGAAGCTGCAGTTAGTACCAAACTGCATATTTCCAGCAATCTCGAGCACTTGAAGCTCGGAAATACAAGTGGATGATATGTGAATTGGTAGCAAGCACGTTACCACATTATGTCTCTGAGATAGTTTTACCTAAGGCCCCTAGATATGCTTTGCGAGGTAGCGACAGCTCCTCATACCACGCCCTCTTCACCTTGCGATGCACATCCCCCCCCTCGTCTCTCCCATTGGCCTGCACCCACATTCCGTTTCAGGTTAGGAAGAAAATGGCAACAATTCGGAGAAAGGGGGGGGGGGATCCAGTGCAGCAAAGCCACCGAGGGACACGCTACCTCCCTGGATAAGGGCCTGGGTTTCGCACTTTTGTTTGGAAAACTGTCATCTTCGTATTTTTCCCGTGACAGATTATAAGTGCAGTTGGACAAGTGGCCTCCCACTGTGATAGCGAAACGGGTAAAGCTAGAGGGAACAATGTGCCCCAAGATGCCCGTTGCACAGTCGGAAGTGTGTGTCCGGAAGTGTCTTTTCTAGCCACATAGAGCTGCCATTTTTCCCATGTGTAGTCTGAAACATCGGACACTTCTGTCGCGCATATTAGGTTCACATATTTAATGTGATGAACCTAACAAATAGCATATAAAATTGTAGCTTACATCTGTGTGATGACACAAAAGTGGGTCAGCTTGCTCGTCTTCAGTGAAATCACCTTGGTTCGTCGTTTCCTTACCAGAATCAAAGAGAAGGTTGTGCACATTACAAAACACATTCATACAGAATACAGAGGTCTGCCTGATTGAGAGGACTGGTACATCAGGTTACCAACATGTAAGGCATGCAAGATTTGGTAAGACTAGCTGAACCTAGACTAGAAAAACAAAATGAAGGAACAAAACAGACACATAGCGATGTGCATTTTGGCGCTTTTGTTTCTTGTCGCGACACTAACTTGCAACAATGTATGCTTCTCTTTGTAAATGGTTCAAGAAGCAAACACATATCTCAATCATTCTGAGATGGTTTTACCAGCTGTGGGAGATGTCATCAACCACTCTCCACAACACTCACCGAGCTCAAACGAAGAGACCGTTGAGCAAGCCTAGACGACCTGGACTGGTTCAGCTTTTCCAGGCGGGCAGCCTTACGTGCATCAAAGGCTGACGAATTCGGCAGGTTCACGCTTGGGACTGCACCTTTCTTTAACCGCCGTGTTTTGCATTCCACGCCTGTAGAAAAATGATTAGCCTGAATCACAGACGCACACATAAAGTTCACTTGAAATAAGCAATAAAACAATATTGCTGTTTACATCAAAAAGTGCACTCACTTATCCCAAAATTAATAGCACAAATCAGCCTTTAAATGGACGGAGGTGAAGCTTCTGACACCTCTATTTATGATGCATTCATACTAAAATTTGATGTGAACGTTTTGCAACATGCTAGAGATTTGTCATATGCAGAGCTTAGCAGTGGTATAAACTTAATGGCTTGTTCCCCTTGCTCAGTTGTAGAATAGAAAAGAAGCAGTTCTAGTTTTCTAGCATATGGTTTCGATATCTCATGAAATTTGGGATGCATTCATGGAAACTTGTTTTCTCGTCCGTCCATCAGCTGATCTTATGTATCCGTTTTACGACGCGGTAGCGCTTGCGTATCGCTCGCCTACGCTTTTTTTTTGGCTTCGTTAACGTCTTATGTTAAGCCGGATGAGCAAAGACCCCGAACTTTTTCGTCTTGTAGTTTCATCAATCACTGGCTTTCATTGCTTGCGGGCGGCTCCATTTCTTAATCACTCGGGGATACAGTGCAGCGCGGGGCTACGCGCGGCGATCGCGTGCTTCAGCGCGGACACGGAAACAAAGAGCGCTTACCCGGGAAAAGAAGTCATCATCTATGAAGTGTTTTGAACACACCACCATAGAACCAGTCACTTTCTTGCCGATCCGTAATTTGTGGATCCACACGCTCCGTCGCGGCATTCCATGGGCAGGGAACTTGTGGTAGGATGTTGTCACATCTTTCCATCTCGCTGATACGCAACCGGGGACAGAACAAAACTGTTTAGACGCCCTGAGCTTGTCTTGTTTCGCTCGAGGTGCCATAAATATCGCAATGAATCCCCCAAGCCTCGAGAAAAACGCTGCCCAACTGAAAAGAAACAAAGACGCCGCCTCCGTGGGTAGGACGGCAGCGATAGAACCTACTTTCACAGCTTCCGCGTTTTGCCGCTTGGTGGCGTCGATTTCG
>JAZHYW010030789.1:0-36125 GCA_037355805.1 Ixodes ricinus | reverse complement strand
AAAAAACGCCGCATTTAATGGGCCTAGATGGTACACAGTTTTTCCTAAATTTCTCCCCCCCCCCCAAAAAAAAAAACACGTTTGCAGTGATATTTACGCTGTTAGACGCAATGTAATTGGAAGTGGCCTGCTCTAGGTCCCTCGTCCAGAACAAAAGGTGCTTAGATAGGTAAGCACACTTTCTCGGCTCTTATTGGTTGATGAGGTATCGACGTGTGAAATATTCGTTGTGAAATTGTTTCTCCGTGCCGTTGTAGTGTTTTTATCTACAATATATTTATGTTTGAGAAACGAACAATCTAGATAGAGTCATTATTAGTTTCAAGACTATTCCTAGAGTGCCCTTCCCGCTTCGGTTTTAAACGATAACAAGTATGGCTGCCCGCGTTTGCGGCATGCTTCACCAAGCTACGCTCGTTGATCTTGTTTGTTTTTCTCTAACGCTTAACGGCGTAACTATTCCGCGAATTCTGTTTTCTTGGAAAATTTACAAAACAAATTGCGGGTCCCATATATTTTCTTTAAATTAAAAAAAATGTATTTCAGCGCCACTTTAAGGAATAAAAAATATAGTCATCAACGTAGCAAAGTGCAAAAACGCTAAAAAATTTTTAATGTTTCTGTTTTCACGTTTTGTTTTGTTTTAAATTACGAGAATAATACCTGACCACCCATTATCCAGACACTATTGGAAATTTCACACTTGACAAAGAATTTATTATCCAGATTCTCTTATTCGTTTTTGTAAGCTTATGCATTAAATTGCTTCTCCGCAGATTTTACAATGGAGATGTTCCAACCCTTGTAGTTAAGGACCTTGATTTTCTGGACTACGTTCGTTACAAACTTCAAAAACTTTGCCGAACGCGGGGTAAGTTTTTTTAAAGTTATGATAAAAAAAAATATACCAGGGAAACCTATCCTCTTACACGAGACATGCATATTTTTATTTTTATTGTTCGTACATATGTCTTGCCCATACCTTTCGAAAAGCTACAGGCGAAGTTTTAAGATAGAATTTTTCTACGGCATATAAACCCACGATGATGCCTTCATTTTTATAAACGCTCGATTAAATTATTGCTTGTGATTGTAGAACGAACTTTGCTATTCTTTGCTCTCATTGAACTAATTCTTAACACAACTGCTTTAGCATTTTCGAGTACGCATATTATCATTTAATTGATGACTTAAATTCAACATATCATTGATTGTGACTACAAGAGCCCCGAACTATTTCTCCTGGAATGGTGACTAGAAAAGTCTGGGCGATGATTATTCTTTTGTTACTAGAGCGTATTTCGTGGTACTCTTGGAAGTCATCATCTACGTGATTTGTGATGTGCCCATTAGGTTCACGAGGCGGTCTCCCAAATTTTATACGAGCGATTCGTAAAAAGGAAATGCTATCGATGCACATTTACTTTTAATTAACCTTTTTTTAATTGTTAGAAATTAAAATGTGTACCTGGTATGTTTTGTTAAAACAAGTTAATAACTTTACTGTTTGTTGCTGGTTAGTAAAAATTATAACTGATAGTTTCATAGAGCTGCCTCCTTATGCAATTGACATCACTTCAAAGCGTGTGCTTAAAAAATGGTTCCCAAAGAAAAAAATTACTAAAATATTTTTACCACCTATTAAAATATAAAAGCAACAATATCAAAGTCACTGATTCCTTCAAACAACTTTAATGTGTAAGATTTTTTCAGACGCACTTAACTAAAATTGTTAATTCAGATCACCATGCGGACAGATCAGGTGCATTCTTCACTGGGATTGTCCATGATCCATGCCAACGAATCTCAATGGCGTCTTCTTCGAGGCTGCACCTCGCCAGAATTTTCATCGTGCAAATTAAAAGGGTAACTACAAAATCAAAAGACGATTCCGCTAAAAGAGGTTATGAAACACTTCAAAAATGAAACGCCCGCAAATAAAAACAATCGGGCATGGCACCCTCCGATAAAAGATAATTATCGATGTCATTGGGGCTAACATATTTGCTTCTAAAATGCAGTGACAACCCAAGGCCATATTTTGTAATATACCAAGAGCCTGAAAATGTTCCATAGGCATTATTGTCAGAACTAAAGAACTACAAACTGCGTAACTGCTATGAAACAAATATAAAAAAACGTGTTTAACATTTTCTCTCGAGTCGATACGTAGATGGCGAACAGGGACGTCCTTGTTTTTTGCTGCTCTCAAACGGAGGTGATATAACGGGTAACGTTCGAACTTTTCCCGTTCTTGCGATGTGTATGCCGTTGTCATTGTCTTCGTCAGGAAAGATCATTCAGGTATTAATTAAGCAACCATCTTATGGTGTCACAGCTAATTTGGTCGAACAGGCAACAATATACTCTTCGAGGTGTAAAATACACCTGGCTAAAAAAGTATGATCGACAAAGCGAGCATAGGTGGCTTTGTAGATCATACCAGCTCTACTAAGAGTAGAGTTGACTAGGCCATATAAAGTAACCATAATGATACGAACCAGAGAACAAAGTAAGGGAAAGTACTTGTCTCCACCACTTCCGGCCTTCCTAATATTGAAACAAAAACGACCTGGTACATTCATACGAGCTGCAAGACATATGTCTTTTAAATGTCTATAAATGAGCGTTACAAACTTCAACTTGCGCAATTTCTAAATGTATTTCTTATAGATATCATGAAAAAACACGGAAAGAAGGACACAAGTAAATAGGTATCTTGCAACGCACTCCATGCGCTAGATAAAATGGTTTTTTGTTTGTTTCGAGGTTGTTTGTTTGTTTACGAGTTTAAGCCAATAATAAAAGAATTGTTTTGGGGTTGTCAGTGAGACTTTAGGCTAAAAAGAGTGTAAATAAGTTGTTGCAATAAAACTGTTCCAGCTGCCAGCAAAAACCACCTCGACGAGATATAGGAAATGACAATTGAAAAGCACCTTATGTTGAATTGCAGATGATGCCTTTCCTCACTGAACAAGGAGACATATTCATGGAGGTCCTAGGTAAACTCGCCGATGAAGGGAAAGAGGTGCCGATGCTCGAAGCTTTCCAAGCACTGTCCATGGACTTTTTTGTCGGGCAAATTTTGGAATAGACTCCAACTTTCAGCATACCACGGAAAGTCTGTTCTACACCAAAGCCGAGAATGTCATTCCAGGAATGATGATTGGCCCCTTCCACGCAATTGCACGTAAGCAATTTATCATTGTCAGCTTGTCACTTATCGCATCACACGATAACTTATCTGGTGTGATACCGTTTTTGGTCATATAATTTTTGTTCATGTGCCTTGAACAGATTAAGGTTTTTATACAGAAAAATTGAGACACCAACAATTACAATCTCCCAAGAGGAAAGCTTAACTTTAAGGTTTGAGGTTCATACTGCCAAGTGTGACGTCAACATGTAAAAGGTTTTCCTAGTGTGAAGTTTTAGACATTAGCAGAGTGAATAATTGAGCGGGTTGGTACGTGCTCGTCTTAAAACGGCGCGAATTGACATGGCCAAAGTGAGAGAGTGGACGAAACAAACGTCCGACTTTATAGTTTTTGCTTAACCATATTTTCAATTCCGTCATTTGCTAAAATTCCTCCGCAAATTGGAGCCATTGGGTCTCCCCAGTGCCTCGCGGAAAATATACGTGCGGCTTCTATAGTATTATCGCATGTCTTTTTTGTGTGGGAGTCCTCGGCATGACAATCAAAAGATCTACGGAAGAACAGCACAGAAGTAGAATTTCGAAATATGACACTAGGCACGATGTGAGCTCCTGAAGTATTGTGCTCAGTGTCAAGTCAGGGATATTATTTTTGAGTCTAAGCAATTTTATGACATCCATCAATCTATAATCGTCCCTCGTACAGCATATTGATTTGTTCTCACGAGCTCCCTTAGGGTAGTAGATGCCCCAGAATTATTTAGAATGCGTAGCACTGGTTTGCGTTTTGGCACCGATTACAATGCTATCCTAGGTTTTCTGCCGTCCAAACCTCGAAAATCAACATTCCTTCCTTGAACCAAATGCCAACGTTATGCTTTCTCGGCTAAGTAAAACATTTGGTTCAGGCTATGTACAGCATTAAAATGTCTTTAACAATATCCCGGAAGGGTCGACCGGTGGCCCGGTCGCCACCGTACCCCGGAAAAGTGCGGTGACCGCTGTGAGTATCAGATTTGCACGCAAAGCACATTAATGTGCGAGCGTTGTCGACTAGGCTCTTCTGCTGACTGCATGCGGCTGCTGCTTAATTCTTATCTGTCTATAAAGCTATCTACCGCAGTGGCCGTGTCTCTGGACAGACTCCGGTCAATAGAGTTGCGGAAATGAAGTCCTATGATATTACGTTTGCATTCCTTATCTCCGAGACATCTTCTGCTCACGCATTGTTGGGATTCATATCCGGCGATAGATACTACGCGAACGTATTGACCGATATAAGAACCAGGCGATTTCTTGAACTCTGCGGTTTATTTTTATCGACAGCGTGTATCAGCGCAACCTAAAGTGCACAAAGAGAACGTATCTCGTGTTGGCTTACTTCGCTGTTTAGTTACGTCTACCACACAAATGTACTTCTTTGCATAATTTCGTAAGCAGATTCGCAGTAGGTAGGATAAACGCGATAAATTGGCGTAGAGAACATATTGTTTTTGAAAAGCGAACAAATTTTTTATGCACTATTGGCGCAAAGGGAATTACCCGGCGTCCTCTTAGGATTTCCGTTCGTGACGTCACTACCGGGAATTATATCGCCGTGATAGGTGGAATTTGCCTCACCGTGAACCGGCGACTGGGTAGGCATATTTAGTAGACGAAGAAGCTATGGCTCGGCCAATACAGAATGCCGACCACAGCGCCGTTTTTTGGTCGTTCACGTCATTAATGATAGCGTAAAAACCCGTGGCGCATTGAGAACCCGAGTGTCTTATTTTCAGTTTGTAGCCAATGAGGTTGCCGCATTCGCCGATTAGAACACCGAAAAGAAATCACGAAAGAAGTATCACATGTACAATTGGCCACTCCATGCTTTTATTTTTTTTTTTGATGCTGTCACTGAGGAAAACGTTACTGACAGCTTAGGAAGTTCAGAGAGTAGAAAATCTCGATCACTCTTATTTGCTCTGCTTATTCCATGGAATTTTAACTTAAGCCAATAGGAACGCCAACCAACGATTCACAGAGAAGCGTGAACATTACACGCGACGCCCTTTGCTTCTTAAGTTGTTAGTAACTCTATGTGCGTGGCTTGAAATGCACAACATTTCCGGAGTCGGGAACGGAGGTAGCGCGCTCTAAGATTCCAGTTAACCTTGAACTATATGGTTGTGTTACTTTTGTTACGAGGGTCTAGAAAAGAAGCGAACGATTTGTGAACACATCTCTGTACTGTCGCCTTTTGATCTTTATTGTTCACGCATGGAGAGATGGGCGACCCAGAAATAAAACCGGATCCACTGCTGGTAATTTTCTTTTTTTTAAACAAATGAAAAAAATTAATAATCCCTGGTAACTGCTCCAGCTCGCTTTAACCTTTGCATTTAAATTTCATTATAATTAAAAAAATAACTAATGTTTCTAAGTGGCTCCTCTTCCTGTGAGCGCTCTGCCTAGGCATGCACCTGCCGACTATAATATTTGAACCTTTGTCACGTACAGACAACCCCAAGTGGCGAAAGCTAGAACTATGGTTTGAATCCGGAAGTGAAGTTGCGATAGCTCTCCCACCTCCTCCACCGCGGAGGAGGCAGAAAAAATAGCGGAACACTTCTTCCCGAGGCGAACGGTAGTTCAAAGTTTCGCCGCTGTCACAGAAATCTACTTGTAACTGCTCCAGCACTCATGCACCAGGCTTTTGATATATGATATGCGTGAGACCTTACTAAAGCCTGTTCTATAACACACATAGGGGGGAAAAAGCAGAACCATAAAAAGAGCTATCAAAGTAGATAACTCCAGCCACACCTATGCGGTAAACAGGCATGATATTGATTTTTAATCAACGTGGTAGAAGGTGCTTGACGGGTATATCTGCGTCAGACATATTTTAATGCCATGAAGCACAAATGTTAAATAAGAAGTCAAATTAAATACGTATACCAATCAGATCAACTGCTACTCCGTAAATCGTGACCTGCTGAGTTCGAAGCACGTGCCCTCAATCGCATATATCTCTGTTTCAACACGAGTTTAATTTATGAGATTGAACTTATAACTAGATCCGCACACTGAGTAATTTTCAACTTTCATGTAAGGGCGTTTTGTAAAATTGGTTTGAAATATAACTTTAAATTATGTCTTGCATTTCCTGAAAGACTAAACCTGCACAAAAAGTCCGGCACGATTAAGAAATTGGTTAGTCTTTACAAAGTTTTCCATTCATAAAACTAAGCATGAAGACAAGTGCAACATTCAGCAAAAAATAACTTCATAACTAGGTGATGCCTTGAATAACTACTATTAAAATTTACTTAACTATCCTGACCGGGCTTTTACATATATCATAATTAAAGATACAGGAATCAATATTCGGTGTCATACAAACAAACCGACATTTTTGTTTTGCTTTTACGTTGGCAGCAATAATAATTTTGAAAATGTCTCCCATCTTTTTTGCAGAATGCACGACGACACTCGGATTGTTTATGAAACCATTCTTTTGGATTAATCGAATACTCGGAAGTTTTACCATGAATATATTTGCCGAAGAAATGAAGAAGGTTGTTCGACTCAGAACAGGAAAATCCTAAAGTATGCGGTTTTTTCTCTGTAACCATACCACTTATGTGTCCAAGCAAAGTTCTAAATTCATTCTCAAAATTTTTAAAGATTGGATTTTGGGCATTGCAATTAGGGCACGTGGATTGAAATACTCGTTTCTACTATTTGTGTTACTTTTTCATTAATACTGTTAATTGCTAAAGTGATCTGGAAGCTACCTCTTGCACTGCGTTTATTGTTATCATAAGCATATGAAAAGACTATCAAAGTTTTCAACCCAATGTTTCTATAAGACATTGCATTGTAAAAACCCTGATATCAGTAATAAGCAACAAAGCTATCGCACCCAAAACAATTAGGTTAATTACTATACACCCGAAGTACAAAAGCACCCAACTAGCAGGTTTCAAATGGGATAGCTTACTTTTTGTGGAAATCTACATCTAAAAAATATTGCCATGCATAATTGTTGTGTACCTTATTAACGATTATTTATGTGTAAACTGGCGGACTTTTTTAGTTTTTATCACACTTGATAGTCTTGCCAATTATTAAATCTAAGTGGCGGATCAGCCTCTTGGGACGGCTTACGACTAAATAGACTTAAAGTCGTATATAAGCTTCTCCAGATGTAAGCAGTCCCAAGTGTGGGAGCCAACCTTAAGTGAGAACCTTTGATGCTTCTGCAGTGATTCAAGTCGTACACGTTGGCATAATTTAAAACATTTTCTCACATATGTCTTTTGTATATTAAAATAAAGCTTTTCGTCTTTAAGTGTATCACTAAATCAAATCTGCCATATGTCTTTCAGCTACGAAGAAACGACATGCTTCAGAACCTTTTTGAAGCCGAACTGCATTCCAAGCACTTTACTAAAGGTATCGAATTCGTGTCACCTGGGTTACTCGACGGTAGAATATCAAATCACTTCCTATTTTACTAGAGAAAATAACACTAAGTTTATTTTACGATATTTTGTACTCGCCAAATACCTTGTTTGAAAGTAGACGCGAACGCTTCACAAAAAAAAAGAACAAGCCATGACCTTAGTAATAAAACTTTAAGATATATTTAGAATTTGCGAACCTCTTCTCAAAGAAAGATTTACTTAAAATAGCTGCAAGGTTTACAGAAAAACTTTTTTAGTCTCATGTTTGTGTACACAATACAAAATGAACGCAAAATAAAAAATCTAGGCATGGAACCATTGTGTCTTTAACCTCACTCGTTTTCTAGTCTAAAGAATATATTATATGCAATTTTGTAAGTTCATTTGTAAGTGCTGTGAATAAAACGTGTTTGTTTGTAACTTTTATATATTCTAATCTCCCCCGTACTATAGTCTCTCCCGCTGCGGTAATATTTAAAACAAATGACTAAGTAATATATACTGTATATATATATATATACTTTAAACAAACAGGCGGGCTTCAAGATGTTCGGCGCCTGTCCGAAGAAGAGTTGGTGTTGCTGACGACAGTTCCCTTTCTTGGAGGGTAAGCGAAAACGTTTCGAGACATTTGGCCTTTTAATAAGCACGTGTCTAACACCATTTATCTTCACCACGGTCGATAACAAAGGAAATCTGGTTTGTCGTTTTTTCCTTACGGCTACTGACTGCTTAAAAAATGTTTGGCGAGGCTTGTGACATTCACCCTTCTTGCCTCCTGGATTCCTTCTGTTGTTTGCGTGTAATACCGCAATATTACTGGCTGCTGAATAATAGTGAGACGTCTCGAAACGAGCCATGATCCGTTCATCTTAAGCTCTCAGTGACCGTAAGGGTGAGGAAGGCCGAAATTTATATGTCGCTGACAGCCAACATAAATGCGCCTGTATTCCCAACAATGGCGTTGACGATCATAAAAGCACTGAAACGAAAACGATTATTTAGCTTTTGGAACTAAGTCAAGCGGTTTTATGACATGCCGTTACTTTAGTGTTGAGCATATAAAGCGACTTTTTTTTAGAGCGCAGGTCTTAGGCGCCCGTTTCCGGCTTGAGCGGCGTCGCCGTCGCCGTCGGCGTCGGCGTCGCCGTCGCTGTCGGCGTAACCGCGCGTAACCCTCGTACCCTCGTGAGGGTTACGAGGGTTACGAGGGTTTGTGGGGGTCAGGAAAGACGTCCGTCGATGCAAATCAACAAACTGATCTTTATAACCACAAAAAACTGAAAAGAACGTAAAAAAGGGGCTCCGCTGAGACCGCCCTGCTACATCGTCGAACGCTGCCAGGCTCGTGCTGTTCTGTTCGAGCCCGGAGCTCGGTCCTGTCGGTGCTGCTCGTGCCGCGCGCTTGAAACGTCATTAGCTGCTGACGTTGCGTGAGCCACGCTCTAAGCCTCGCGCTTTGGCGCCACCGCTGTAAGTCTCGCGCTTTGGCGCCACCGCTCTAGTCTCGCACTTTGGTGCTACAAGGGCTCCCCCTCCCCCCTAGAGGAGTCGCTGGGGCGGTGTTGTGCCCCAAGAGACGGAGCGATGATGCTGACGCTCGGTGGCTCGTAAGGATGGTGCCGATGGCTGGCATGAAGGCGGCCAATGTAGAGGGTGTAGGCTGGATGCGGACGACGGTTCAATGTGAGCAGGCTTCAGGCGGTCGACGCAGATGGTGTCATGCCGCCCGTTCAAATCCAGAACGAAGTACTTGTCGCGCCTTTCGAGGACCTTGAAAGGGCCATCGTAAGGTTGTTGCAGAGGTTTCCTGACTGCGTCTCGACGCATGAAAACATGTGTGGCCGAGGTTAACTCGTCGCATACGTACGTCGGATGACGGTCATGATGCCTTGTTGGTGTGGCACGCAGGTTCCGCATAACTTCTCGAAGCTGGGTGGCATAGCTGAAAGGATCGGGCACGGTAGAAGTAGGAGACGTCACGAACATTTCTCCTGGGAGGCGAAGTGACTGCCCGTAGACTAGGTCTGCGGCAGTGCATCCCAAGTCTGGCTTGAGTGTTGTGCGGAGGCCTAGAAGCACGATGGGAAGAAGTGTGCTCCAGTTGTTCGGGTCATTGTGTGCTCTTAGTGCGGCCTTTAGGGTACGATGAAATCTTTCCACAAGGCCGTTAGCAGCGGGATGGTACGCTGTTGTTCGAATTCGGGAGGACCCGATAAGAGTCATGATCTCGTTAAACAAACGAGATTCGAATTGTGCGCCTCTGTCGGTGGAAATAGATGACGGAACGCCAAATCGTGAAATCCAACCACTGACGACTGTCTTCGCTATGGTTTCCGCGCGGATGTCTGCGATAGGGAAAACTTCTGGCCAGCGGGTAAATCTATCTATGCAAGTGAGCATGTAGATGGCTCCGTCGGATGGTGGCAAAGGACCGACGATGTCCACGTGGATGTTGTCGAAGCGAGCGGTGGGTGTCTGTACTGTGGCGAAAGGTGCAAAGGTATGTCGATGAACCTTCGACAGCTGACAATGCAGACAAGTGCGAGCCCATTCACGCACATCTTTGTTCATCCCTTGCCAAACGAAGCGTTGGGCGATGAGGTGTTGGGTCGCCCGAATGCCGGGATGAGAAAGGTTGTGCAGTGAGTTGAAAATGGATCGCCGAAACGTTGGAGGTACCACCGGTCGGGGTGATCCCGTGGACATGTCACAAATTATTGTTGTGTCGCAGCCTGGCAGTAACACGTCACGCAGGTCAAGGTTGCTAGATGCGGATCGTAGCTTCGGGATATCTTGGTCGCCTTGCTGTGCTGCTGCTAGAGCGGCGAAATCCACAGCGGTGGGAATGGCGTTGCAGCAAGGTATCCGTGACAACGCATCAGCAGCCGAGTTGTCTGTGCCTTTGATGTGGCGGATGTCACTTGTGAACTCCGCAATAAATGAAAGGTGCCGACTCTCTCGAGGAGAGAGACGGTTGCTGGTCGTTTGAAGTGCGTAAGTTATCGGCTTATGGTCGGTGAGGATGTGAAATTGCCGACCCTCTAAATAATGCCGAAAATGTTTGATGGTGAGGTATATGCCTAGTAGTTCTCGTCCAAAAGTGCTGTACCGGGACTCGGCTGGCGCCAACTTCTTGGAAAAGAACCCAAGGGGCTGCCAGTTTCCGTCAGCGAACTGTTGTAGTACTCCTCCTACAGCGACGTCCGAGGCATCCGTCATGATAGAGAGAGGTGCACCAGCGAGCGGGTGCGCCAACATTGCGGCTTCTGCGAGCGATGACTTGATGGTTAGGAATGCCTCCGCTGCTTCTGGAGACCATGGTAGAGGTGTGGTGTCCCGCTGAGTTCCCTTTAGGAGATCAGTCAGGGGTTGGAGGACAGTGGCGCAATGCGGCAGAAAACGGCGATAGAAATTCACGAGGCCAAGGAACTCGCGAAGCTTCCTGCGTGATGTAGGCGTTGGAAAGTTCTTGACTGCGTCGACTTTGGATGGAAGAGGGCGAACACCCTTGGAGTCGACCCTGTGGCCAAGAAAATCCAGTTGTGAAACGCCGAACTCGCACTTGGCCTTGTTGATGATGAGCCCGCATTCCGCCATGCGCTGGAAAAGGATCTCCAGGTGTTCGAGATGTTGCTCGGCGTTAGCGCTGGACACCAGGATGTCGTCGACATAGGCAAAACAAAAGGTAAGCCCACGGGTGACGCTGTCGACAAACCGTTGAAATGTCTGGGCCGCGTTACGAAGGCCGAAAGGCATCCTCACATACTCGAAAAGTCCAAAAGGTGTTGTGATGGCTGTTTTCGGTATGTCACTTGGTTCCACGGGGATCTGATGGTACGCTTTGACCAGGTCAATTTTTGAAAAGATGGTTGCTCCCTCCAGGGACGCCGAGAAATCCGTGATGTAGGGTAGGGGATAGCGGTCTGGAACGGTGTTGTTGTTCAGAGCGCGGTAGTCTCCGCAGGGCCGCCAATCACCTGGGGGTTTCTTTTGCACCATATGGAGGGGTGATGCCCATGGACTGGACGATGGTCTGATGATGCCGAGTTCAAGCATGTGCTCGAACTCCGCTTTCGCTATCTTCAACCGTTCGTCCAGGAGGCGTCGTGGACGAGCATGAGTGGGAGGTCCGGACGTCACGATGTGATGTGTCACGTCGTGCTTTACTGGTTGCAGAAAGTTGGCGGGACGTGTGAGCGACGGGAATCGTTGGAGTAGGTCTTCAAACTTTGTAGTGGTTGGAATGCAACGTTGTGGGAGTGGTGAGATGGATGCTATGCCTTGGACAGCTAGGTGAGTCGTGGCATCTACAAGGCGTAACCGTTGCATGTCCACTAGCAGGTTATAGTTGTGGAGAAAATCTGCTCCAAGGATCGGGTCCGTCACGTCGGCAACCAGGAAAATCCATCTTAGTGGTCTTCTCAACCCGATGTTGAGGGTGAGAGCTCGTTCACCATACGTCGCGATGGCGGACTTGTTTGCGGCCTGCAAGGTGACGTTAGCGCGTTGTGGCTTGGTTGACATGGACGTCACGGGTAGGACGCTTACTGCGGCGCCGGTGTCGACTAAGAACCGAAGACCAGTATTCTTGTCTAGTATAAAAAAGAGACGGCTGGTTTCGGAACCGGCACCACTCGCCGCCTCTAGTGGTGGGTCTCGGGGTTTTCCGAGGCTGTGCATGGTGGAACGCATTTCTTTGCTTGCGGGCCGAAAGTGCGATGGTACCAGCACGTACCTTGGGAGGGTGAGGGAGAACGATGCCGACGTTGTTGAGAAGTCGATCTGTGACGTCGGTGTGTTGGGATGCGGTTGGTGAGGGCAGCGATCTGAGCAGACAGGCGTCCAATCTCAAGATGAAACTCCTCCCTAAGGCCGCTGACGTCGGCTGTGGCAGTCGTCACGCCAGCAGGTGATGTCGTGGACGGTAGTGGTCCGGTCTGTCCTTGGACCTGTGCAATGGTGGGCACAGCGACTTCTATGACAGAGTCTGCGAGCTTTGCCAGTTCTTCGAGGTCAAGTCCAGACGCACACGTCAGGACCATGCGGACGTTAGTCGGCAGCCTCTGAAGGAAAAGCTCCCGAAGCAACGCGACGTCGAAGGTAGGCGCCTTCTCACCCAGAAGTTGTTGTAGGCGCCGCAGCAGCTGTGAAGGCTTGCGGTCGCCCAATTCCTCTGAAGTGAGGAGCTGTTGGAGTCGGCGCTGTTCCGACGACGTGGTCCTCCGTATGAGCTCCGCCTTGAGGGTGTCGTAAGGATCGTTCGCAGGCGGTGTAAGGACCAGGTCCCTGATTTCTGCTGCGATATCTGGCGGAAGCGCTGCGATGATGTGGTGGAACTTCTGGGCTTGTGATGTTATCCGGGCCGTGGCGAACTGGCTCTCCACCTGGGCGAACCAGATCTGAGGGTCCGCTGGCCAGAACTGAGGCAGTCGAAGGTGTAAAGCTGAAAGTCCACCAGTAGCGGGTTCACCAGACTGCGCCATGACGACTGGAAGCGGTTGATGAGCTTGGCGCAGCAGCAGAAGGTCTTCAGAGGTGCGGCGTTCCTCAGGTCACCAATTTGTGGGGTTCAGGAAAGACGTCCGTCGATGCAAATCAACAAACTGATCTTTATAACCACAAAAAAACTGAAAAGAACGTAAAAAGGGGGCTCCGCTGAGACCGCCCTGCTACATCGTCGAACGCTGCCAGGCTCGTGCTGTTCTGTTCGAGCCCGGAGCTCGGTCCCGTCGGTGCTGCTCGTGCCGCGCGCTTAAAGGGATACTTCAACGAAATTTGAAATATTCCCGTCGTGTTCAAAAATAGGTTGAATATGATCCACAATATCCGTAAATGACAATCGCACGTTTGTATTTTGATCCTGGTGCCTGTATTGTTCGTTATAAACGGCCCACTCTGGCAAGCGCTCGGAGAAGGCCCAGCGCAATCGTGACGTAAATCGTCTCAAACGAGCAAAGCTACGGCGAGGCTGACGTCCAGAGGATGGCCTAGTCGTTCCAGCCACCGAAGCGGCTGCTTTTGTACGAATTTTGAGTGACGGGTTAATCTTCTATAATCTTGTAGGGGGACAATAGCGACTTCTGCGACACACAAAAAGGATTCTCGGAAAGAGGGGAGTTCCTCCTTCCACCCTTCTCTCGTCGTGGCCGGAGGCGAGACGATTTCCGTCACTAGCTCTCAAGGTTCCTAGACGAGCATTACAAACGAGGCGTTAGCGACATCCACCAGGTGCTCTTTGCTAATCGTTTAATTCGTTTTAAAATTCCTTTTCGAGACTTTTTTAACAAGATATTGGTATGTTCCATGTGATACTGCTCTTTTGGACACATATAGACCAAAAAATGAGCGCCAAAATTTCGTTGTAGTATCCCTTTAAAACGTCATTAGCTCCTGATGTTGCGTGAGCCACCGCTCTAAGTCTCGTGCTTTGGCGCTACAGGTTTACTCTCATGAGGGTTACCCTCACGAGGATCACGAGGGTTACTCTTGTAACCTCGTGAGAGTAACCCTAGTAACCCTCGTAACCCTCACGAGGGTTACGAGGGTTAGTTACCCTCAAAAGGTTACCTTCACGAGGGTCACGAGGGTCACGAGAGTTACCCTCACGAGGGTCACGATGGTAATGAAAGTTACCCTCACGTGGGTCACGAGGGCTACCCTCACAAGGGTTACTAGGGATACCCTCACGAGGGTTACCCACACGATGGTCATGCGGGTTACCCTCACGAGGGTCACGAGGATTACCCTCACGAGGGTCACGAGGGTTACCCTCACGAGGGTCAAGAGGGTTACCCCCTGAGGTCACGTAACTCCCGCTGAGGTCACGTGGCCCGGCATCCGCATCGTCATCGTCATCGTTACTGATGATGTCACCAATGACGACAACGTCGTCAGTGACGTCACTGGTGACGTCACTGATGACGTCATCGTCATTGTCACATGTCCTCACTTGGGTCACGGGACCCCCGTGAGCTCACGTGATCCCGGTGACGTCACACGACCCCAATGATGTCACTTGACCCTCGTGAGGCAACGGCGACTACGCTCGGAGGGAGGAATAGCAGACAGGGTGAGGAGGTGAGGAGGAGGGAGAAGGGGTATACCTTTCCCTCAGTACCCTTCCCTCCTCCTCCTCAAGAGCTGCGCTCTAATTCGGCGTTACAGGTAATTGTAAACGGCTTTCATTTTTTTATTTGTTTATTTGAGCACCTCTACGTCTAAACGAAAGCGGGACTCTCCAGCCTTTGAGTGAGCTCCATTTTTACTGCATCAACTCAACTACGTTTAGAAATATTTATTGTAGATATTTTTGGTAAATCCGTGGTTCCGGAATTGAAGTTTCGCTCCATCATATCTCACACAAACATCCCTAGGCGTTTTTTTTGTTTTTTTTGTGTGTGAGGTGTTGCAGTGACGCGCGCTTTGAACTCACACTTTCTCTTTACACTTTTTTAACATTCGTGATGATACAAATATTTATTGGCATATAGAGTCAAAGTGTGGTAGCACATTTCATTCGTAGTCTATATATATATATATATATTATTATTATTCTGTAGAGCACCAAAAATTCGACTGAGCTTGAAATGTATATTTTTATACCATAACTCTAACAGCTTAAGAAGTTTAAGGAAATAGAAATTTGAGCATAATTCTAGGTAATATCTCAACCTGAAAATATAAAAATTTATAAAGTTTAAATGCTGATCAATAAATATTTATTTTTACAGGTTTCAGACTACTGCGGTGACATTGAGCTTTATGTCCATGTTACTCGCTATGCATCCAGAAATTCAAGAGAAAGTGAGGCAGGAAGTGAAGGCCGCCATTTTAAGTTCGGTAATGCTCATTTAATTTTTACTCACTACTAAGAGTACTAAATATTTATCTACATTACCTGCCAAACAAGTGATTCACTGTATGCATTTGCTTGCCAAGACGTCATAGGAGGAGAGATAAAATCCTTTCATTTTTCAGTAAGTTGCTCGTAACATTCTAGTAACACCTTGACACGTTTTGTTACTGCGATTAGAATGTAAAATCAACAAGAACATAACATGTATTAGCTCAGATTTAAAAAAAAGCTCACCAAATTATTATTTCAGCAGAATACATATTATCACAGCTTTATATTTTATTAAAAACAAAGAACTTTAAGGAAGACGGTGTTAAGGATGTTGATAATTAAATTTAACACAGACACATACACAACGATGCCGCCAAAGTAAACTGATCTAGCCCACAGCCGCTCCAACCATTACATAAATCAGCAAACTGCTAGGTAAAAATTCACCAAAATAAAATATATATAGATATATAGATATATTAAAGCCTCCTTCCTCCAAATTCTAAACACCCCCATAGAATTCACATACAAAAATCTACAAGAATAATTAATAGTTCGTCATATATTAACAGATGTGTATTCCTAATTTGAAACAAGAATGATTTCTTACACTCTAAAAAAAGCACGTGCGTCTACTTTCACGCACAAAACTCGGAGAACCAATCACCCCAACTTACGGAGGCAGCTCAGCGAATTACCGTGTTGAATCATATGTTTAGAACAAAAAATGCAGTTCGAGTTGTGACATTAAGCACTGCAAGAGTGACGTTTTGCATTGCTTAATCTCAACTCAGACTGTGTTTTTTGGTTTGAACATATGTTTCGGCATCGTCATTCGCTGAGCAGCCTCCTAAGTTGCGGTGATTGGTTCCCCGAGTTTTGTGAGGCAAAGTATACGCACGGGCTTTTCTACGAGTGTAGCAGTTCGTTTTTTTTTTCATTTAATATATTCTTATTCTAAGTTACATTATATAGCATTCATATTTTATATCGAAAAATCTTAAATGAACGCATAGAATAAACACATAATATTATATAATATTCCATCATATGAGAACCTACACATCATGTAATATATATAATCTTTGACATTTTTATTTGACGCAATATATATGAAAGCTTTCTTTTTAAAAGGGCAGGCATGTGGGCCTTTAAGTATATGATGTTACTCTCCTCACGAGCATGCATTTCTACATATTATGTGAAAAGCACAGGGTGTCTTATTTTACCCAGGTATATTGCACTATTAAACTTACAAAAGACGTGTTGACTCCGTGTATTAATTATATCATTTCTCGAATATTTATTCCAACAGGGATGCCTGGATTATGACACCACGATTCACAAACTGAAATACACGACGCAGGTCATGAACGAGACGTTGCGATTATATCCACCCTCACTCACGTGAGTTGGCATCACTTGGCTCAAATTCTCGAAGCAGCACTGTTTTGCATTTTATAATTTCATATTTTTCAACGGACAATGCGTAGACATTAGGCAAAGAAAAATCTGATTTATGATCAGGAATTTTTTAAGTCCCCAGAATAGAGTGAAATATTCCAGACAACGCAGTTTTTTTTGGTAGGTTCATCTAGGTAGTGTTAGTATTAAAATTATGTACGTCTTTATAAATCTGCGGAATGCGTTAGAAGTATTGTTTGAGTGCTCTCGACTTTGAAACAAATCACTGATATATAACATAACTAATATGTGTACTCGTCTAATCACAAAATAAGAAATTTTATACTTTCAGTCTTCACATTTCCGTGAGTAAATGTTGCAAAATTAATCTAATTTTCGTAGTATAGTTATTTATGTATTTAATTTACATAATTTGAATGTGGCACCTTCATTAGGCAAAATGCTGGCAATTTGTAAAACACGAGAACTGATAAGCATCAAATATTAATGTGGAGTCAGGTACGTGGGAGGACTGCTTGTTGAGCCATATAAGAGCCTTCCCCATTTAACACAAATTTCCTCACTTGCGTGAACTGTCATCAAAATTTCCAGGTTTCATACAAGAACTGCAAAGAACAGCTTTGAGTACAAGGGTATAACATTCAAGGCCGGAACGTGTATTATGGCACCCGTGATGCAACTGCACAGAGATCCACAATATTGGACAGACCCAAACAAGTTTGATCCTGACAGGTAACTATCCACAGAATTTTAATAGAGGGATGGTTTACATCCCTAAATATTAGTTGAACTTTTGTGGTAGCCTTCACTTAATGCGTTAAAAACCTGTTTTTAAATGTTTGAATGCAACGAAAATTAATATTGAATTGGGAGAATGTACGAACGTACACTAGATGTTATGTGCTGATCATAGATTCATATAAAGGTACCGCTCATAGAGTAATCTCATCAGATATGCCGAACTGTCAACCACCGCTTTACTGAGAAACTCAGACTTCCAGTGTTGAAGAATGTACAAACCTGGCATTTTTAAAGTAGCGCATGCTTGAATTATTAATATATTCGCTCCTTACAATTCCCATAAATACCATAACATTAAGTGACCTTAAAAACATTGACTATCTCCGGCGCCAGCTTTTGCTGGGTCGACAAAAATTAAAGCACTGAGGGTTGCTAGATAGGTGGCAGATCCATTCGCTTCCGATAAGCGCTGCTCATAACATTTGAGCATTTTGTACTGAAATTCTTAATAATCGAATATATCAGAAATATGGATTTTCAGATCATGGTCGCGTGCCACACGAGTGCAATCTACGCTTGTTTTCAATTCAGCGTTCGTAATCTTATGTATGGTATGAAACCAATTCAGGATAATATGTGCACGTTCTATATGTTGCTTTGATTTCTCGATATTGAGAGTAGAAAACAAAAACCGTGTGCCAAAATCTTGGTCAATAGCACACTTACTCGTTCTACAACTGTCTGGGTGGTATTTAAACCGCTATCTGTTCACTAAGACTAATGCGGTGTTGCGCACTGTCATTCATTCTCTTACGGGTAAGCAAAAAAGGTAGCCTCTAATGTACTTACTGAAACTTTGAAGACAATCTTCAGGATCTACTTGCGTGGACACTAATAGCTATAACACGGCAGCCGTGACCATTCTATACCCCCATCGCCACATAGAAGGTTCATTCTGAAACACCCCGCCTACTGCGCCAACCTCCTTCGACGGATTTACCTTTCCAAGTTGCGATTACTCTCTTCTTGTCGTCTGCTAGGGCGACGCCGCCACCGCGCTTGCCGGTGTTTGCTTCGGCTTCGCTGACTCACGGAAACGAGTCAGTCAAACAACCAACGAAGTGGAGAGCTTAACATAACCGTTGCCGATGTTCGTATACATATCCTTGAATATTGATTTTATTAATCGTACAGACGCCTATTCATGGTACTTCTTTTGTCAAGATGCGCCGCGCAAGTTCGTCTGCTTCTTTTTCAGGGGTTGGGATGACATCAGAACGCCGAACCCTGATTGGCTCTGATTGAAGAATAGGGGGTAGAGCTCAAAGCAAGCTGCCTTTAAGTCTACCCACTATCCTTCAATCAGAGCCAATCAGAGCTCGGCGTTCTGAAGTCACCACAGCTCCTGCAAAAATACAGACGAACTTGCGCTCCGCAATGCTTTGCTCATTGTGCTTATCTCGGTGTGACCCCTTCGTTGGATGTTTGGCTGATTCGTTTCTATGACACAGGGAATCTCGGTACCGAAAGAGGCAGCCGCAAAACCCCGTGCCGCAAACATCGACAAGTGCTGTGGCGGCGTCTGCTTTGCAGCTAGCAGTCATAGAAATGGTGTTGTCGCAACCTGAAAGAGCTATTACGTCGCTCAGGGTAGACGAAATAGGCGCGATGTCCCAAAATGTCCCTTCTATGTGGCGCTAGGGGCACTGAACGGCCACGGCTGCCGTGCTAGAGCTATAGCAGTGTCCGCGATAGTACTTGCGCGGAAAGTATGAGCTGAAACAACCCTTTAGGCTTCTGTGCTTTACTGGTTCATTTGTAAAGAAGCTTCCATGAAAACCTCTGTTAGAACGCAAAGCTTGCCTCTCGGCTGGGCGTCGATTAAACATTTTAGCCCGATTGATCGCCAGTCTTTAATCGATTAATTAAACGATTAATCCGTGTCGTTCATTCCCGTGCAGAATAGTTTTAAAAAAGTCAAAATTAAATATTTTGCTTCTGATAAATATTTAATAAACGGCGCAGTACAATTTAGGATTTAAAAGCAATCTTGATGTGTGCTTGAGTTGAAGTCAAAAAACACCCACACTCACAAATTATTACTTTAACCACAGGGCAACGAGATTCGTTGATATTCTTCGGCAATAGCGAACTCCTTTGATTGTTGAGAATAGTATCTGCTCCGCTAAACAGACACTCGTACGGTGTTGAAGTGGCTGGGACACGTAGAACCTAATCCAATTGTTCGGAGTTACAAAGCTGGCCCTTACAGTGTAGTTTAAGTCAACATTTATTCTAAAGTTTGCCTTGATACAGGTGTACTCGTTTACGTCTGCGTAGTAAAACGTTAAATATTTCCTTTTTTCTTGTAAAATGTATATACTTAACCGGTTAAAAAACTTAATCCTGACTAAAGCATTAATCGATTAATGGGTAAGTCAGCCAGTCAGTCAGTCTTTAAAATATTTCATAATTTGAGTGACAATAAAACTCATGGCAAGTGTAGGCCTAGGAAGAGTCCGGAGTGTAAGTTTCAGTTCATATTGTACAGGGGCGCGCATATTGCGACAACATTTTTGCGGCCCAGTCGAACATCAACGTTTGCATCCTAAGTTTCGACACGAAAACTCAGCGAATAAATGTTAGGCCATTAAATCACGAGAAAAAAGCTAGGACTGGCAATCACGCGCTTGCTCCAGAGATGTACACCTTACTGAAGCAAAGTAACCAGATACCGTTACTGGTAACTCACTCAAAAAATAATTAAGTACGGTTATTCGTTACTGCGATCTAAAAAATAATGCATTGCATCTGCTTGAAGATAACGCGTTATAATTTCATTACTCTGCATCTGTCGTTTTTATATTTCAGCATAACAGATTGAAACATTTGTCGTTGTGATATTTTTGTTGTTTCTATAACGAGTTCATTTAGGAATAACAGGCGCTATATTGATGCACCTTGTGTACAACGTTTTATGGTCCTGTATACAATAAAAGCGCTAAAGAGACAACGCACATGTCAAAGGACGACGACCACCGCAGAGCGCTTTTCGACGCCCTATAAACTATATATCTTTTCAGCGCTTTTAACCTATACAATAAATCATCAAGTAGTTCAAGTACAGACCCTATTTATGGTCTCTTAAGAGTTTAATCGTCGTGCAGATTACAGGCGCGAGCTAAAGTGAGAACTGTGTTGAGTACTTGTATTGTAGACGTTCCCTCGCAGAAGTAATTCAATACTATTACTCGTTTCTTTGTCAAAAACACAAAATAACTTTACTCGTTCCTTCTTTTAAAGGAAGCTGGTTTATTATTTCGTTACAAAAAGTAACTAGGTAGAAGTAACAAATTACTCGGAACGGGTTACGTAAATGTCAGCTTTGTTCCACGCGTATCGAGCTCTCATTATGATTTTCAATTACAGGTTTAGCCCCGAAAAAGAAGGAACTTACTGCAAGAGAGCATTTCAGCCTTTCGGTGTCGGACCACGATGTTGCGTCGGATATAAGTTGGCTCTTCTTCAAGTATTGTACTTCACCGCTAGAATGGTGCAAAACTTCAAGATGGAACTTGGAGAAGCCCACAAGGTAGCTTCTGTATTTGAGTCAAAAATTAGCTGTCCTCTCCCTAATATTGCGTTAGGATAAACATTAAGGGTGTCGAGAGCACTTATTGGGCAAGTTAACCTGCTTTGTTTAAAGACCAACCGTAATGTTGAGTGACTCAGCTAGGGCTGCTAGATTAAACGTACTTGTTATTGTTAATTAAATTTGCTTCTGAGTAAATGTCATCAGCTTCTTACCCATTATCAACAACTTTAACGGACAGATTGGGGTTGAGTTTTATCAGTGGAACTGCAGGGAGTACGGATATAATATTCAGTTTTAAAACTTTATTCGCAAGTTTAGCCGTATAAGCATCCACAAAAATGTAGTGAAAGTGCACATGTTCTTATCAAGACTAGCTCCGTTGAATTATATCATATTTGCCTTTTTATACAGGTTAACAGAAGTAAGAAATTCTATAAATTATTATAGAGACTACTTTATATATTTTGTGATATTGCTGTTGATCTTGATGTATCTATATATATAAGGTCATAAACAGACCTAAGAGACCATGATATGCATTTTTAAGAACTGAGTTTGCTGATAATGTATATTATGGTTTCTTCGGTCTATTTACGGATCTCAATTTCTAGACAAAAAACAAATCTGGCTCAAAGAACTGTCCTTCATGGGAAGGGTTTACAAAAAAGAAAAAAAAACTTGACGAAGTCCAAATAATTTATGAGCTTTCGTGATGAGTTGAACTGAAAACGCGTTTTTTTATTTTATTCTTCAGGGTGCCATCGAGGTACACACCATCGGCATGATGGCTTCACCTGGCGATGGATCATGGATGAAATTTACACGGATTTGATATTATTCGCTTTAACACAAAGATCCTAGGAGCAAACTCTGAGGCTGCACCTTTAAAAAAATCATTCATTGGGACTGTGGCTTTCAGCGTATATATTTTATATTAAAATGAATGTACACAGCACGAAAGAATAGGACAATTGAAAACAAGTACAGAGGACATGCACTAACGAGAAATTGTTTTGTTAAGCTGACACGTTCTACTTTGCGTTTGCCTTTGCTCTTTTTTACGTGCAGCGTACAATTGCACTATACATAACCTACCTCGTTTGCATAGATACTTTGAAGTAGCTGCATCTATCCCTAGCTGCTTCGACCATTTTATTCTACACAGATTGCGTTTAGAAGATTTTAACTGGTTCGTTTAAATTATGCGCCGGTAATTTTGTAAAACTGAACATTAATACCACCGCAGTTTAAACATACTCTGTGGATTATGTTACAACTTTGCATGTACACCGAGCGATTGCGCCGTTTTAACGATTTTTACATTAGTGAAGCATCTGATAGCGGATATTCTGAAATATATGTTGATTAAAGTTTCGTACGTTGAAAGACAGAAATAATGCTGCAATTTAGTGCGGTGGTAAGGAATATGCCTAGAAAAGTTCTGCTTATTCTAGCAAACGTTATTCTATCATTTCACGGTATAACTGTTTATTGCATTTAACGTGTAGTGTTTGAAGCACAGCACACATGATGTCGTCAATAAAATTATTTACCTACTCTACAACCAGCCTGTATGGTATTATTAAGCTCACCGTTTTCGATTTGCTGCATACCGTCAAAATCAGTTACGTTAAATACAAAGCTAAGACATTTTTCAGGAACCTACACTTTTGAACAAAGTGAGCTGAAATGCCGGAAAAACTAGTGGGGAATACGAGTAAGCCCGCACCAAAGATAGAAATTGATATATACATAATATAAACGAAAATCACTGAAAACCTGTATGAGCCGATGTGCTTTAACATATGTCTCTGAGTTCACTTTTCTGCAGATCACAGTGAGAGAAAATCACAGCAAACAGCAGCCAACCATGTTAACATGCGAGCGGGTGACGAACCTCGGAATACCGGTACACAGAGAAAATCTGATGTGTGAGGAGCAAATGCGCACGTCATTTATTTTGCATATTTTGTTTCGGCACATAACATTATGAAGATTCAATCTATCGCTTACTCAGCTGCGTCGTTTGCTGGGGGAAGCGGGTGGGGGGGGGGGTCGCTTGTATTGTTTGCCGTGTTTGGCTGCTTTCACATTCTGGGGCGAGAAAGTAAACTCGCAGACATTTTCTGCGCGCACAGTCGCTGACAAATTCAAACACGCGGGGCGTGGCCTTTTATCTTCACGTTCCTTGCTTTGCGATTACTTTAAGTTCTTATCGGCTAACGGCTTAATCTCACTGTTTTCGAAACAACATTAGGATACCCGGAAACCAGCACGAACTTCGTTTGTCAAGTTGTCGGTAATTATAGTAACTGACGGTTTAAAAAACGCAGGATTGGACCAGTATATATACAGTGTTTTTGCAGGCTATATTGTCACGAATGACAACTGATGAGGCGGTGATAACAAAAGAAACTAAACGTTTAATGGGGCGAACTTGTGCCCAAAAGTAAAAAGGAAACAAAAAATAATAACAGAGCGTCGCGGGCGTCGAAAGCGGCGAAGCAGCAGGATCGAACGCTGAGGCGAAACTGACTGCGGCTCGCCACGCGGAGCCCCTTATGTACATGCGTGGGCTTCTAGAATAATCGGCGTGGAAAGTTCGTCGCGTAGAACATTCGGACCTCGAACAAGCAACAGGATTCTCAGAATTTACCAGAATACTACTTTGCAGGAATAAACAAAAGATCCGCCGGTCCCAGGAATCGAACCCTGGCCTTTCGCGTGGGAGACAAGCGCGATAACCGTTAGGCCGCGCGCTCGCTGCCTGCTTGGCCAGCTGCGCGCGCGGCAATATGCGGAGGGCAAGTTCGTCTGCTTCTTGCGCAGGGGGTAGCGGTGACGTCAGAACGCCGAGCCCTGATTGGCTGATCGCGACCCCCTATCTGAGCGTCGTCTGCTCCTTTGCAACGTCGTCTGGTCGCAACGTCGTCTGCGTCTCTCTTACCTTTCCTGCGACTTTCGAAAGTGCAGAGGCCAGATTCACGAAACGATCTTACGCCAAAAATGTGCGTAAGACAAAACGTAAGAACAAATTCGTATTCACGAAACAAAATTATCGTAAGCTTTGCGCAGGTTACGACGGAATCCTACGACAGCTCCGAAGCTGTCTTACGCACTTCTTACGATCAAATCAGCATGGCCGACAGCGTCGCTCAGTTACTTGGTCGCGACGACCAACGGACGTTTATTTTTGTACGTGCTCTTCTCACGCGTCCCGACTACAAGCAGCAAGAAAAAAGTAAAAAGTACTTGAAATAAACCACGACGAACAAGAACGCTGGATCCACAAACACCCGGCAAATGCTCCAACGGCCACGATTCCACTGACCCTGACCAAGCGAGCTCGGCAGATAGGCCTAGCAGGCACTCCGACTCGGCGCAGCGGTGCTCCGACGGTCCTTGGCCAAGACCGTCTGCCCCATGACCGGCTGGCGTGCTGAATGGAATATGCCTCGCGCGACCCTTGTGAACCCTTCCCGTATTATACTTTGATCGCTGACCTCAATTTTAGATTAAGAGGTCAATCTCTTCCTCTTGTCATCTCCTTGTTTTCCGAGGCAACGGTGACTCTCGCCGGTGAAAAAGCGGTGAATCTCCGACAGACGCAGGAAAGGTAAAGCAGCCATCGCTTTGACTAGCAGACGTAAAGCAGACGACGTTAACTGCGCCAACCCGCCGACGCCGTTAAAGAGTGAGGAGTCTCGCCGCACACGAAAGGAGGGAAAAGTATTTGGGAGGGAACTTGCGGACACTAACACGCTCACTCTCGGTTCTTAGCAAACAAACCTCGGCGCCTCGGGACACCTCGCCAGTGAGTCCTTTGACTTCCCTCCTTGATGCGCGTCTGCTAGTTGTTAGACAAAAACAACGTACCGCTCGAGTTATTTCGTCTGCCCTCTCTGAAAGGCGAAGTCGAGCTCGCTCGTAAAGACCTGCACTTCCGAAAGTCGCAGGAAAGGTAAGACAGACGCAGACGACGTTGCGAGCAGACGACGTTGCAAAGGAGCAGACGACGCTCAGATAGGGGTCGCGATCAGCCAATCAGGGCTCGGCGTTCTGACGTCACCGCTACTTCCTTTCTCATGCGCAGAAGACGAAAATGAGCCCACTTGCGAGGAGTATAGATTCGTTTACAAAAAAAAAAGCTTTAAATCTACGCTAATGTGCTCTTTGCAGGTTGGTAAAATGGTCAGGCGGACATTATATAGGGGAATCGTCGTCACGATTAGCCGAATAGTTTACTCAAATTTGTTAATTAACTTCGTAATGACTGAAAATCACTATGCGGTTTCAATTCAAATCTTGCTGAGCGTCAGAGAAGGCTACCGGGACTCAGTTATTTCGTTTAAATGCTCTTGGCACGTGAGAATCCCAGTAGTGCGCTGAAGTCATCTCCCGTGCAACACACACGGGGCTGGCGGTGAAAAAGTGCGGGCGATAAACGACGGAAACAGCGCGGGCGCGTTATTGCACCGGTAATCGTTGCTCGAGTGGACTGAGTGGTAACTTTAGCGCTCCACAGGCACTCCCACGTGCTCCAATTCTTTCTAAAATTGACGCATTTTGTGGCATTGAACGACTGTCAACAAGTGTCTAATTAGAATTATCTGTTTTATTTTCAATAATTAAAATAATAACCTAATTTATGTAATTAGCCAACTCATCGTGAAGATTATCCCCCTACACTATGTCCCCCTTTACCGTATGACTCACCTGCACAAATCGCAATAGAGTAGCCTTCGCGGCTTTTAATTAAAAAAAAAATCGGTAAAAGGTAGAAGAAAAAAGAAAACTCCTGCATACAGGTTTCTTCGCTCCATTATTCTTTATTCGCCGTTTTTATTGACTGACGCATACACCATTCTATGCGGATCACAAGTTCGTCTGCTTCTTTTCCAGGGGTTGTGGCGACGTCAGAACGCGCGGAGCTCTGATTGGCTCCTATTGAAGGATAGTGGGTAGAGCTCAAGGCAGACTTGCTTGAGTGGTCTGCCCTCTATCCCTTTAATCAGGGCAATCAGAGCTCGGCGTTCTGACGTCACCACCACCGCTGCAGAGCAGACGAACTGCGTTTGCGATTGAATGCGCTGCTGTAATAAGATGCTTGGGACGCTAAAAGCCGGAATACAAAAAACAACAGTTAAAATTTTACAAACCATATAGAGCTTTCCGCTTACTCTCGCCCCCGACCGCCATGTAGGCATATCCGGTATGGGCGACGAAAAAAATATCAAACGTTTCCAACCTGCAAATAGTAAAAAAATAGAGGGGTGGCAAAGCGAAAATTGTGACGGTTACGTGGACTCCTACATGCCTTTATTGGCGTGGCAACGGCAAAACAATGTTTTCGCCCATACCGGAAGTGACGACAATTCAAGATGACGGCGCCCTTGCGGAAAAGGTCTATGAGACGAACTCAACACTCAAACGTCAGCCCATTGTGGTGGCGCTGCTGTCGCCACTACGCACGCCCAGACGCTCCATCTCGAACGAATTTGGTTTCTGCGCACGCGCAGTGACCTACGCTAGCTGCTGTGGGCGAAGCGGGTATTTTGCTTGTAAACAGTGTTGTATATACCGAATGCAATGGCACAAAATGCAGCGTCACACACACATGAATTAACCAAGAAGGCTTTTGTTTTGTGTAAAAAGACACCAGTCCTAACGGGAAAGGGGCACTGATATCGAGCGATTGATATACCATGAGAGATGAATATGCAGCGCCTGCGGCCTCATTTTCGTCTTCTGCGCCCCGGAAAGAGGACGCGAAGGCGGGCGAGGAGATTGGTGACAGTTCCGACTAAGCTCCTCCCCGCACATGTCGGGAGGTCGGCTTCGGGGTAAACAACATCGGCGTCGGTAATGGCGGTCGTGCCGTAGCGGTGACCGTTCGTCCTCTGGTTATTGCAGCCCTGTTAAGATTTGCCGAGTTCGCAAGAACGAGCAGCTTTGTGACCCTTACGACTCCTCCTTCGTCTGCACGAGACATTTCGAAACAAGATAAAGACCAAGAAAAGCATAAAAAATAAGGCACGTGGCCAGCCTCGCGGCGGAAACGCCGGTCGCTACGAGTAACAAAAAAAGCCGTTGTCCGATTGCGCCGGTGAGTTGCCTTCTTTCGCTTACTTTACAGGCATAACGCGTTTTAACTTCTAGCAGGTCTTTGTAAATCTTGCGTCTTGGAGTCGATAGCCTTTTGCTTTAAAGAACAGCAGTTAGATAAATATTTCTCTATCCTCCAAACCCCTACCTCCGCAGGTGACTTTTAAGATTGGATACTCTTCATTTTGAGTCGAATCTGCACGGAGGCTTTATAAACTATATCCCGTCTCATTATAAATACGGTCGAAGTCAAACGCTATATGTGCGGGTCCCGTGCTTCGATCATAGCTGCCTGCATGTGCGTTAGAGCACTGCAAGCTTAGTTCACAACAGCCTCTCGCTTGTGATCTTAGCTTCGTTCGCACTTCTTTGAAACGCTGTATAGTGAGCACAATCTTAGAACTACAAATAAATATATAGCGCGCGACATTTAGCCCAAAGATGTGATTACATTTTTTTGTTCGTTTTCAACTCAAGACTTGAATCTGAATGGCTTGTACGTGTTATACAGTGCACCAAGTCAGACGGTAAAACTTTGGCGTTTCGCATTAATCAGTACGGGTAAATTGCAAAAAAGTACCGATGCCGTCTTTCTGCAACGTGTGTCGCATAGTGTATCTTCGAACCAGACATATCGGTCTAAACATTCGGATATTTCGCACCATTCAAGCTTAGCTAACGAGCGCTAATGAGACTATGAACATGTTTTTTTATTTTATTAAAATCGTTCGATAATAAAATATTCCCAATTTGTCTCAGCACCCGCGTTCAAACCTTTTAGTACACCAATCGTGCAATGAACTACTCCTTTCAGCTTAAGTTTTGTAGCATTTCTGGCAAACCTCTAATGTCTTTACGTGTATCCTTACCAAGCTATTAGCTCTTCAAGAGCATGTAACATGAAAAGTGAGTGAAATAATGAAAGGACGAGTGAGTGAATGAATGATAGTCAACACATTCTAGAAAAAGATTCCAATGATAAATAGATTAAAATTCCATGAGGCCTGTACACTGTCAATTATTCTACAGACGACTTTTTTAAAGAAATAATGAGTTGAATATAGCCCTGTAAAATCAAAACTTTCTGTCGCTAAACTACTTGTGCTACCATTTTTTTTTCTCAGAGTGCACGACAACACTTGGAGGATTTATTAAACCATTATCATGGCTTCATCGAACACTCGGAAGTTTCACCATGGAAATATTTGCTCAAGAGATGAAGAAGGTTGCGAGACTGAGAACGTAAAATCTTTCTGTATGTGTTCACTTTTTCTTGCATTTATATAATGAACTGTCACACAAAAGGTCAGAAATGTTTTCAAAGAGAACCAAATAGAGGGTGTGGTTTTTAAATGGGAAAGTTTGTGGTAATGACATTAAATCCGAAGGCACTACTGTCGGCCATATTAATATATGCTCATAGTTCAACTATGCTTAAGAAGTTATTTTAGTATGTTTGTTGTTATCAGCAAGAGAATAGGGCTGTGAAACTGAGAACACTAAATATAGCTGCATGTGTTCTTTTTTCTCGGTATACGGTACAATGTAATAAAGTTGTCACACCACAGGTAACAATTTATTTTAAGTACAAAATGAAGGGTAGGTGATTTTAAGTGAGAAAGTTTACGGAATTGAAATTCATATTGACAGGGAAATCTGTTAGTTATTTTAATCTCGACGTTACTAGGTAAACTATGTTTGACATCTGATGCGTGTGTGTGTTTGCTGTTATCATTGAGCCTTGCGACAGGCCCGCAAAAGTGCTTTGGGGCTTAGCAGTTTAATGTATTTTTGCCATAGCTGAGGCAGAAAACCGCTGAACTATTAACAAAAGATTACCCCCGCACCATCAACCCTTTGCTTACTAAATTTCCATATGCTAAATTATCCTTTTTAAGATGTAGTGATATATTGGTACCAATAGAAAGGTTTTGTTTCGCACATCATTAAGCAATTGCAGGTCGACTTCTTCACTTATATTTAGAATCGTTCCAAATGTAATTTTTTTAAACTAAGGATTACCTATTTTTTTAGTTTAGTCATGTATAACCTCTTAATTATTTTATATGCACTTTTACATAGATTGCTTGTTTTTAGGTAGCGTTCTCTACGTAGGTGTAATATATACAGCACTTGCGATAATCAGCGATATTTCTTCCAGATACAAAGAAACGATATGTTGCAACATTTCTTGAAGTGGAAGTGATTAACAAGCACCGCTTCAATAAAATTGCTGTAATGAACACCAAGAGCTCAGAGGGTAAAATTCAACATTACAGTTCCTAAAATATCAAGCAAACATTTATACGCACAAAACAAAATGACGAGTGCGACTCATGGCAATACGTTTTCAGGTATTCAAACCGCTGGCCATCGCTGCTATACGAGAAGTTTAACTGGAAAAGGTTCCAACGACTAATGTAGAAATAATTTATCTAGAAACCTGCCTCTAATGTCATCTCAATCACAGAAAAGTTTGAATCTACACAAAAATGCAAGTCTAAATTTGAGACTGTGCGTTTTCTTTAGAAGTCACTAGAACACTCAACTTCACTACTGATCACAGTCAGCCTCTAGCGAGCCATTGAGGGCGTATGATGACGAAAGAGGCGAGTTACGAGCTGCACCGTAGATGATATTCTAGTTCTTGCTCGTGTTTGCTCACGTCCTTATGTTGACTGACATATATGAACGGGTTCTCCTTGTAGAACAATCTATTCGCGCGGGATCAACGATACCTAAAAGAACAGCAAAATGGCGACGGTTCACTTTTTTTCAAACAATACGTCCTGTGAAATGGTCTTTTCTTCTCAGATACTTTTTAAGGCTCTGAGCCTTGCTGTTCTATTTAAATAAACACAGATTAAAAAAAATACATTACAGGTTGTAACTTTAGACTTATAAGATTCAGTTTTCCAACTTTAATGTAGATCGCAATAATATAGGCTAGACATATTCATACATGTTTCGGTGCGTATTTAAACCGCGATACTTATAACCATCTGTTTGTTGTACTTGGACGCGCGACACTAAACCTAGTTTGGTACTCAATCTGCAGAAAAACATTTAAACATTATCTTTGTGTAGTATATATAATTATAATATTTCACCGGACTGTAGTGAACCCGTGGAGGTTTTGGACTTATGGCTCCATATATTAAAGAAATTGGTCAGTTTCAGTTCTTAAAGCAGGAACAACAGTTCTTAGCATGTCAAGGTTCCGGCGATTTTCCTCCTTAATATACTGCATAGGCCTATGATATTTAAATTGTAAAGCAGATGTAGGCGGTAGAACCTAACATATTGTCACAAACGGAGGTGACACGAAGACGAGCAGTGAACTGAAAAATAAAGGTTTAATAGGCGAACTTGTGCCAACCAAAAATAAGTAAAGAACGAAAGAGCGTCGAGGCAGCAGAAAAGCAGGCGGCGATTCGGCGGCGATAACAGAGCGCAGGATCTGCCTCGACAAGGTCGCGGGAGCTGGCTTATCTACGCAGTGCGTAACTATCTCGAGAACGTTCGGCAAAGCAAGGTTCGAGCGTCGCGCGCTCGGGGCGAGGATGAACTGGCACTTTCGAGAACAACAAAGCAAAGGGAAAGTTACAACTAGTGCGAGAATGAATGGGAATCTTCTAGAAGACCGTGACCGAGCGTTGCTTTCTCGGCTCTGTGGGCGGCATTATCCCCCTTTTAAAAGTGCATCGTCCCGATGCAACGTAAAAGGAAAACAGAAATGGCTAAAAAAATTTACGGTGAAACGAAATAAACATGCGGTGCTGCAATCCTATCGCGCGTAGAACGGCTTCAGTCGAACTACGCGTACGACTTCGGGTCGTGGCCGGCGGCGTCCTGATGGTCGGGTTCCGTCGGGGAGCACCTCGTAGTTTAAGTCCCCGAGGCGGCGGATGACCTTGTAGGGTCCAAAGTAGCGTTTTAGCAGTTTCTCGCCGAGTCCGCGGCGGCGGATGGGCGTCCACACCCACACCCTGTCTCCGGGCTGGAACTCCACGTCGCGGCGACGAAGGTTGTACCGGCCAGCGTCCACACGTTGCTGGTCCTTTATTTGAAGACGGGCTAACGACGAGGCCATTCGATGCCGCCCGCAGAGCCGCCCGCAGAGCCGAGAAAGCAACGCTCGGTCACGGTCTTCTAGAAGATTCCCATTCATTCTCGCACTAGTTGTAACTTTCCCTTTGCTTTGTTGTTCTCGAAAGTGCCAGTTCATCCTCGCCCCGAGCGCGCGACGCTCGAACTTTCTTTGCCGAACTTTCGAGATAGCGACGCACTGTAGATAAGCAGCTGCCCGCGACCTTGTCGAGGCAGTCTCGCTCGTGCTCTCTGTTGTCGCCGCCGAATCGCCGCCTGCTTTTCTGCTGCCTCGACGCTCTTTCGTTCTTTACTTATTTTTGGTTGGCACAAGTTCGCCTATTAAACCGTTATTTTTGAGTTCACTGCTCGTCTTCGTGTCACCTCCGTTCGTGACATTTCTGGTGGAGGTGCGGGGTAGAAGAAGGCCACGACGATGACCGCTCCACCCGTCGTTTACCTGCCCGTCGCCCCTCGGACTCCGACGCCTTTCCACGGGGAGATCCACGAGGACGTCGAGGACTGGATCCATCACTACGAGCGCGTGGCACGCCATAACGGATGGACCGCCGAGCAGTACCTGCAGAACCTCTACTTTTCGTTGGAGGGTACTGCGAGGCACTGGTTCGAGAACCACGAGGCTGCGCTCACGTCGTGGGACGCCTGCGTCACCGAGCTGAAGCGGGCGTTTATGAATCAGCATCGTAGGCAGCGGGCCGAAGACCTTCTCCAGGCGAGGACTCAAGGCCCCAACGAAACGGTCACCAGTTTCGTTGAAGACATCCTCCGCCTCAGCAGCCGCGCCGACCCGCAAGCCACCGACGAGAAGAAGTTACGCTTCCTTATGAGAGGCGTGAAAAGCGAAATCTTCGGCGGACTTATTCGCAACCCCCCGACGACCGTCGAAGAATTTGTTGCCGAAGCAACAAACATCGAGCGGGCGTTAATGGCCCGAGCGCGCCACTACCATCGGCTCAACGACGTTTCGACTCTGGCATCGGCAAGCTCCGAGTTCAGCACCAGCACCGACGAGCTTCGCGAGATGATCCGTCAAGTCGTTCGCGAAGAACTCAAGAAACTGCTGCCTGCTGCCGACCCCCGGCTTCGCTGTCCATCGCCGAAGTTGTGAGGGAAGAGCTTGAGAGAGCCATCGAACCACGGGCTCCTGTCAACCCTGCTCCGCTCGAGCAATCGACGGTGAGCTACGCCGCCATGGCCCGACGACCGCCACCTGCTGCCAGTCAACCTCCTGCGCCACGACAACGGGACGCACCAACACAGGCGTACCCCCGACGTCTCGACGTTCGACGTCAGTACGTCCGGCAAGAACAGCCGGCGCCCAGAAAGACCGACGTTTGGCGAACGGCCGATCGACGCCCGCTGTGTTACCACTGCGGGGAAGCCGACCATGTCTACCGCCGTTGCCCGTACCGGCAGCTGGGGCTACGCGGCTTCCACCCCGACGACCCGCGACCACGCTACGGCGAGCGACCCCGGGACATCGCCGAATACCTCCGCCGGTCGCCATCCCCGGGACCGTCTGCCCCGCCGCGGTTTCCGATCGCCGTCACCACAACGCCCTGCATCGCCTCATCGTAGGTCCCGCCGAGAAAGCCTGTCCCCCTGCCTCGCCGGGAAAACTGAGTGCGGCAATACCGGGAGGTGGTATTGCCGATGACGAACGACGCCAATATCCTCCACAAACGCCGGAGGGCTCCCACACCAGCGACGAGACGCATAGGAACGACGGTTCTGCGACGGTGTCGAATAACCTCGACGTTACCATCGACGGCCACGACGCGAAGGCACTCGTCGACACCGGAGCAGACTATTCCGTTTTAAGTGGGAAGCTCTCTCGCCGCCTTCGGAAAGTGATGACGCCGTGGGATGGCCCGAAAATACGAACCGCCGGCGGACATCTCATCACACCAGTGGGAAGGTGTACTGCGCGCGTGGACATCCACGGAGAGACCTGCCCCGTGAAATTCGTCGTCCTGAAGGACTGTTCGAGAGACGTCATCCTTGGCATGGACTTCCTCTCTGAGTACGGTGCCGTGATCGACCTTGGAGCAAACAGGTTGACGCTGCGAAAGCCCGTTCTACCTCCGGAGGGATACAAAACGACGCCAGCCGCCGTCCGAGTCATTGCGGACCACGTGAACCTGCCGCCACGGTCGAGTGTTCTTGTGCCCGTCGTGACCGATGCAGTTGCCCGCGGGAAAGTCCTTCTGGAGGGCAGCGTCCAACTGCTTCTCGGAAGAGGAATAGGCGTCGCAAGGGGCGTAACGGAGCTGCAGGATGGACGTACTGTGGTCCTCGTGACGAACTTTCGACCGGAGGCGCAGCACCTCACGAAAGGTGCCGCTGTAGGACACGTTGAGGAACTCCGGGCCGACGCCGAAATCGCCGCGATCTCCGACGAGCCCTCGCCATGTCAGCCACACAGTACACCACCGCCGCAGCTCGACGTTAACCCCAAGCTCAGTGCCACGGAACGACGACAGCTCGGAGACCTCCTCGCCGAGTTCGGCGACTGCTTTGCGACGACGTCGAGGGTGCGCCAGACAACAGTGGCGAAACACCGCATCGTTACCAACGAGGAAGCGCTCCCGGTGCATCGGCCGCCGTACCGGGTCTCCCCAAAAGAACGAGAGGCCATTCAAGAACTGGCACTTTCGAGAACAACAAAGCAAAGGGAAAGTTACAACTAGTGCGAGAATGAATGGGAATCTTCTAGAAGACCATGACCGAGCGTTGCTTTCTCGGCTCTGCGGGCGACAATATTACAAACCTTTTGTCCCGCAGTAAAACTGAAAAGTGTTAAAAACGGCCGGCACTTTGCAGTAGATTTTTGGAATTTCAAACAATTTTGGGGTCTGTTCACTACCTATTCGCCTAGAGATCGAACAGAGTCGCCACCGTGCTGCCGATGTAGAAACACTGCTAGTGTGGATACCGCCGCATGTCGTCTGCTCTCGGAGCACTTGGAAACATGGATCCTCGCGGCGACGAAGGTTTGTTTTCGGTTAAACTGCGCGCTATTTACGTTGTGAATGCCTGTTTCTTCGAACAGATTGTATCGTTGCACGAGAAAGGAAACACGTGAAGGTAAGGAATGCCAAACGGGATGCTTATATAATGCGGGTATTTGTTTCGGTTTCAGTGCCATTGCATACTATTATGGAGTACATTGCCGACCGAAAGCGGTGCCTTGTCGAAGGCGAACAAGTTCCGTGTGCCGGGCACATTACCGAGTGCAGCTTTGTGGCCCCAATGACCACGTCGACGAGCGTACACGTGCGGAGTTACGTCGGCGGCTCTCAGCAGGGATCCCCACACTGTGGATTAGAAACTCACGAACGGTGAGCTCAGCAGCGAGCGAGTATCAGCACGCACGCTTTAAGCGTACGATACTTTGGGCCACTTGTGACATTTATATGAACAGTTTTATTTTCCCACTTACCTTGGTTGTCATGCATCGTTGGTTTGAAGTCTCCGGCGGTGAAATGTTTAGAGCCAACCATAGCGTGAATCAGATCTCAACTTCGAGAGCCACTATTTCCTCAGCGGCCGGCCGCTGGCTCTCGGTGAAAACTGACCCCACCTCGGTGCAGTAGGCATTGCGTGGAGGCAATGAAGAATATGGGACCAGTTTCTGTTGAAATTGCTTTCTCAATAATACTATACAAGGCAGTAAACATGATATTTTGCAGGTTCTTGGGTGTGACCAAATATATCTATATGGGGCAGCCATCTTCCTATCCACACATTGATGATAATGATAGCACGACAGTCGCGCCACCTTTAGTTCGATGTCGAGGTGAATATTTATGAGAGAAAAACATACATTTATCTTTTGGGGTGTGATATCCTTTATCTAACAGATATATATGAGCACCCTCCATATTCAGCAAGCGAGAAAGCGGCGCATGCTGAAGTTTGCACCCGAATGTATCGACCTGTATAGGGCATAGATAGCACGAAAGCTTCTATAGGGCTCTGATAGCACGTACGACCATTGACTGACTCCATGCTGGCTGAAAGCTCTTCACAAAACTTTGGAAGAGCAGAAGTCGTTTTGGCCGAGTTACTTTTGTGTACAGATATCTCAGAGTGAATTTGTTTTGTAAAATAATGATTGCCCAACGACCTAGAATGTAGCATACAGTCCCGGATGAACAATAGGCGAATGACGAAGCGACAGGCCACCTCTCTCGTCGTGACGCTGAACGGCCTGCAGCAGAAGCTCTCGCGCAACCTGTGGTACACTTTGAGGGTAGTGACAGTGCCGAATGGCCCGTTCTTTTATGTTAAGGGAGGTCACCCTCATTTGTTTCCACCACGTGCAATGCTGGCAGCCACGGCTTCGCCAAGTTGACAATGTGGCACACCTGTTTCAAATGTCTAGTGTAGTTTTTTTCGTTTTCGTAGGCGTTCGGAATGCATTAACCGCATTGTCCACGCGGTGATTAGCGTCGAATGTGGTTGAAGGCTGAATGAGATTGGCACGGATGTCATTTACCGAAGGGCAGGTCCCTTGGCGCCGTAACTGTCTTCGAAGAGGACTACACGCAGTGCGATAACTACCGCTGTCAACTGTTGAGTGGCGCGGCGAGGGCAAGATTCGTTTTGTTCAGCGTCTCTTTTGAGGAATATATTTACTGACTAAGGTTTGTGTTTTTCATATCAGAAGAAATATGTCAGGTGGGTTAC